>JAVHZZ010000145.1:0-228000 GCA_036250195.1 Mixophyes australis | reverse complement strand
TTATGATTCAATTCATGATTCAATTCATGATTCATTTCATGATTCATTTCACGATTTATGATTTAATTCTTGATTCAATTCATGATTCATGATTTATTTCATGATTTATTTCATGATTCATTATTGATGATTCAATTCATGATTCAGATCATGATTCATTTTATGATTCATAATTCATGATTCATTTCATGATTCAATTCATGATTCATGATCCAAGATTCAATTCATGATTCATGATTCATGATTCAATTAATGATTCAAGATTCGATTCATGATTTATGATTCAAATCATGATTCATGATTCATGATTCAATTCATGATTCAATTGATGATTCGATTTATGATTCATGATTCATGATTCATGATTTAATTCATGATTCGATTTATGATTCATGATTCATGATTCATGATTCGATTCATGATTCATGATTCATGATTCATAATTCGATTCATGATTCATGATTCATGATTCATGATTCAATTCATGATTCATGATTCATGATTCAATTCATGATTCATGAATCATGATTCGATTCATGATTCATAATTCAATTCATGATTCAATTCATGATTCAATTCATGATTCAATTCATGATTCAATTCATGATTCAATTCATGATTCAATTCATGATTCAATTCATGATTCATTATTCATTTCATGATTCATGATTCATTATTCAATTAATGATTCATGATTCAAGATTCGATTCATGATTCATGATTCAATTCATGATTCGATTCATGATTCATGATTCGATTCATGATTCATGATTCATGATTCATGACATGATTCACTTCATGATTCATGATTCAATTCATGATTCATGATTGAATTCATGATTCATGATTCATTTCATGATTCATGATTCGATTCATGATTCATGATTCAATTCATGATTCATGATTCAATTCATGATTCATGATTCAATTCTTTAATCATGATTCATGATTCAGTATTCAATTCATGATTCATGATTCGATTCATGATTCATGATTCATGATTCAAATCATGATTCTATTCATGATTCATGATTCGATTCATAATTCATGATTCATGATTCGATTCATGATTCAAGATTCATGATTCGATTCATGATTCATGATTCAATTCATGATTCATGATTCAATTCATGATTCATGATTCAATTCTTTAATCATGATTCATGATTCAGTATTCAATTCATGATTCATGATTCATGATTCAATTCATGATTCATGAATCATGATTCAATTCATGATTCATGTTTCAATTCATGATTCAATTCATGATTCAATTTATGATTCATTATTCATGATTCAATTCATGAATTATTATTCAATTAATCATTCATGATTCAAGATTCGATTCATGATTCATGATTCATGTTTCAATTGATGATTCAATTGATGATTCAATTCATGATTCATTTAATGAATCATGACTCATGATTCAATTCATGATTCATGATTCGATTCATGATTTATTATTAATGATTCATGATTCAATTCATGATTCATGATTCAAATTATGATTCATGATTTAATTCATGATTCGATTCATGATTCATGATTCAATTCATGATTCACTTCATTAATTCATGATTCAATTCATGATTCATGATTCATTTCATGATTCATGATTCATTTCATGATTCATTTCACGATTTATGATTTAATTCTTGATTCAATTCATGATTCATGATTTATTTCATGATTTATTTCTTGATTCATTATTGATGATTCAATTCATGATTCAGATCATGATTCATTTTATGATTCATAATTCATGATTCATTTCATGATTCAATTCATGATTCATGATCCATGATTCAATTCATGATTCATGATTCATGATTCAATTAATGATTCAATTGATGATTCGATTTATGATTCATGATTCATGATTCATGATTTAATTCATGATTCGATTTATGATTCATGATTCATGATTCATGATTCGATTCATGATTCATGATTCATGATTCATGATTCGATTCATGATTCATGATTCATGATTCATGATTCAATTCATGATTCATGATTCATGATTCAATTCATGATTCATGAATCATGATTTGATTCATGATTCATAATTCAATTCATGATTCAATTCATGATTCAATTCATGATTCAATTCATGATTCAATTCATGATTCAATTCATGATTCATTATTCATGATTCATTTCATGATTCATGATTCATTATTCAATTAATGATTCATGATTCAAGATTCGATTCATGATTCATGATTCAATTCATGATTCATGATTTAATTCATGATTCGATTCATGATCCATGATTCGATTCATGATTCATGATTCAATTCATGATTCATGATTTATGATTCATTTCATGAATCATGATTCATGATTCAATTCTTGATTCATGATTCGATTCATGATTTATTATTCATGATTCATGATTTAATTCATGATTCATGATTCAAATTATGATTCATGATTCATGATTCAATTCATGATTCACTTCATGATTCATGATTCAATTCATGATTCATGATTCATTTCATGATTCATGATTCATTTCATGATTCATTTCACGATTTATGATTTAATTCTTGATTCAATTCTTGATTCATGATTTATTTCATGATTTATTTCATGATTCATTATTGATGATTCAATTCATGATTCAGATCATGATTCATTTTATGATTCATAATTCATGATTCATTTCATGATTCAATTCATGATTCATGATCCATGATTCAATTCATGATTCATGATTCATGATTCAATTAATGATTCAATTGATGATTCGATTTATGATTCATGATTCATGATTCATGATTTAATTCATGATTCGATTTATGATTCATGATTCATGATTCATGATTCGATTCATGATTCATGATTCATGATTCATGATTCGATTCATGATTCATGATTCATGATTCATGATTCAATTCATGATTCATGATTCATGATTCAATTCATGATTCATGAATCATGATTTGATTCATGATTCATAATTCAATTCATGATTCAATTCATGATTCAATTCATGATTCAATTCATGATTCAATTCATGATTCAATTCATGATTTAATTCATGATTCAATTCATGATTCAAATCATGATTCATTTCATGATTCATTTCATGATTCATGATTCATTATTCAATTAATGATTCATGATTCAAGATTCGATTCATGATTCATGATTCAATTCATGATTCATGATTTAATTCATGATTCGATTCATGATCCATGATTCGATTCATGATTCATGATTCAATTCATGATTCATGATTTATGATTCATTTCATGAATCATGATTCATGATTCAATTCTTGATTCATGATTCGATTCATGATTTATTATTCATGATTCATGATTTAATTCATGATTCATGATTCAAATTATGATTCATGATTCATGATTCAATTCATGATTCACTTCATGATTCATGATTCAATTCATGATTCATTTCATAATTCATGATTCATGATTCATTTCATAATTCATGATTCATGATTGAATTCATGATTCATGATTCATTTCATGATTCATGATTCGATTCATGATTCATGATTCAATTCATGATTCATGATTCAATTCATGATTCATGATTCAATTCTTTAATCATGATTCATGATTCAGTATTCAATTCATGATTCATGATTCGATTCATGATTCATGATTCATGATTCAAATCATGATTCTATTCATGATTCATGATTCGATTCATAATTCATGATTCATGATTCGATTCATTATTCAAGATTCATGATTCGATTCATGATTCATGATTCAATTCATGATTCATGATTCAATTCATGATTCATGATTCAATTCTTTAATCATGATTCATGATTCAGTATTCAATTCATGATTCATGATTCATGATTCAATTCATGATTCATGAATCATGATTCAATTCATGATTCATGTTTCAATTCATGATTCAATTCATGATTCAATTTATGATTCATTATTCATGATTCAATTCATGAATTATTATTCAATTAATCATTCATGATTCAAGATTCGATTCATGATTCATGATTCATGTTTCAATTGATGATTCAATTCATGATTCAATTCATGATTCATTTCATGAATCATGACTCATGATTCAATTCATGATTCATGATTCGATTCATGATTTATTATTAATGATTCATGATTCAATTCATGATTCATGATTCAAATTATGATTCATGATTTAATTCATGATTCGATTCATGATTCATGATTCAATTCATGATTCACTTCATGATTCATGATTCAATTCATGATTCATGATTCAATTCATGATTCATGATTCAATTCATGATTCATGATTCATTACATGATTCATTTCATGATTCATGTTTGAATTCATGATTCAATTCATGATTCATGATTCAATTCATGATTTATTTCATGATTCTTGATTTATGATTCAATTCATGATTCAATTCATGATTCATGATTCAATTCATGATTCATGATTCATTTCATGATTCATTTCACGATTTATGATTTAATTCTTGATTCAATTCATGATTCATGATTTATTTCATGATTTATTTCATGATTCATTATTGATGATTCAATTCATGATTCAGATCATGATTCATTTTATGATTCATAATTCATGATTCATTTCATGATTCAATTCATGATTCATGATCCATGATTCAATTCATGATTCATGATTCAATTAATGATTCAAGATTCGATTCATGATTTATGATTCAAATCATGATTCATGATTCATGATTCAATTCATGATTCAATTGATGATTCGATTTATGATTCATGATTCATGATTCATGATTTAATTCATGATTCGATTTATGATTCATGATTCATGATTCATGATTCGATTCATGATTCATGATTCATGATTCATAATTCGATTCATGATTCATGATTCATGATTCATGATTCAATTCATGATTCATGATTCATGATTCAATTCATGATTCATGAATCATGATTCGATTCATGATTCAAAATTCAATTCATGATTCAATTCATGATTCAATTCATGATTCAATTCATGATTCAATTCATGATTCAATTCATGATTCATTATTCATGATTCATTTCATGATTCATGATTCATTATTCAATTAATGATTCATGATTCAAGATTCGATTCATGATTCATGATTCAATTCATGATTCGATTCATGATTCATGATTCGATTCATGATTCATGATTCATGACATGATTCACTTCATGATTCATGATTCAATTCATGATTCATGATTGAATTCATGATTCATGATTCATTTCATGATTCATGATTCGATTCATGATTCATGATTCAATTCATGATTCATGATTCAATTCATGATTCATGATTCAATTCTTTAATCATGATTCATGATTCAGTATTCAATTCATGATTCATGATTCGATTCATGATTCATGATTCATGATTCAAATCATGATTCTATTCATGATTCATGATTCGATTCATAATTCATGATTCATGATTCGATTCATGATTCAAGATTCATGATTCGATTCATGATTCATGATTCAATTCATGATTCATGATTCAATTCATGATTCATGATTCAATTCATGATTCATGATTCAATTCTTGAATCATGATTCATGATTCAGTATTCAATTCATGATTCATGATTCATGATTCAATTCATGATTCATGAATCATGATTCAATTCATGATTCATGTTTCAATTCATGATTCAATTCATGATTCAATTTATGATTCATTATTCATGATTCAATTCATGAATTATTATTCAATTAATCATTCATGATTCAAGATTCGATTCATGATTCATGATTCATGTTTCAATTGATGATTCAATTCATGATTCAATTCATGATTCATTTCATGAATCATGACTCATGATTCAATTCATGATTCATGATTCGATTCATGATTTATTATTAATGATTCATGATTCAATTCATGATTCATGATTCAAATTATGATTCATGATTTAATTCATGATTCGATTCATGATTCATGATTCAATTCATGATTCACTTCATTAATTCATGATTCAATTCATGATTCATGATTCATTTCATGATTCATGATTCATTTCATGATTCATTTCACGATTTATGATTTAATTCTTGATTCAATTCATGATTCATGATTTATTTCATGATTTATTTCATGATTCATTATTGATGATTCAATTCATGATTCAGATCATGATTCATTTTATGATTCATAATTCATGATTCATTTCATGATTCAATTCATGATTCATGATCCATGATTCAATTCATGATTCATGATTCATGATTCAATTAATGATTCAATTGATGATTCGATTTATGATTCATGATTCATGATTCATGATTTAATTCATGATTCGATTTATGATTCATGATTCATGATTCATGATTCGATTCATGATTCATGATTCATGATTCATGATTCGATTCATGATTCATGATTCATGATTCATGATTCAATTCATGATTCATGATTCATGATTCAATTCATGATTCATGAATCATGATTTGATTCATGATTCATAATTCAATTCATGATTCAATTCATGATTCAATTCATGATTCAATTCATGATTCAATTCATGATTCAATTCATGATTCAATTCATGATTCATTATTCATGATTCATTTCATGATTCATGATTCATTATTCAATTAATGATTCATGATTCAAGATTCGATTCATGATTCATGATTCAATTCATGATTCATGATTTAATTCAAGATTCGATTCATGATCCATGATTCGATTCATGATTCATGATTCAATTCATGATTCATGATTTATGATTCATTTCATGAATCATGATTCATGATTCAATTCTTGATTCATGATTCGATTCATGATTTATTATTCATGATTCATGATTTAATTCATGATTCATGATTCAAATTATGATTCATGATTCATGATTCAATTCATGATTCACTTCATAATTCATGATTCAATTCATGATTCATTTCATAATTCATGATTCATGATTCATTTCATAATTCATGATTCATGATTGAATTCATGATTCATGATTCATTTCATGATTCATGATTCGATTCATGATTCATGATTCAATTCATGATTCATGATTCAATTCATGATTCATGATTTAATTCTTTAATCATGATTCATGATTCAGTATTCAATTCATGATTCATGATTCGATTCATGATTCATGATTCATGATTCAAATCATGATTCTATTCATGATTCATGATTCGATTCATAATTCATGATTCATGATTCGATTCATGATTCAAGATTCATGATTCGATTCATGATTCATGATTCAATTCATGATTCATGATTCAATTCATGATTCATGATTCAATTCTTTAATCATGATTCATGATTCAGTATTCAATTCATGATTCATGATTCATGATTCAATTCATGATTCATGAATCATGATTCAATTCATGATTCATGTTTCAATTCATGATTCAATTCATGATTCAATTTATGATTCATTATTCATGATTCAATTCATGAATTATTATTCAATTAATCATTCATGATTCAAGATTCGATTCATGATTCATGATTCATGTTTCAATTGATGATTCAATTCATGATTCAATTCATGATTCATTTTATGAATCATGACTCATGATTCAATTCATGATTCATGATTCGATTCATGATTTATTATTAATGATTCATGATTCAATTCATGATTCATGATTCAAATTATGATTCATGATTTAATTCATGATTCGATTCATGATTCATGATTCAATTCATGATTCACTTCATGATTCATGATTCAATTCATGATTCATGATTCAATTCATGATTCATGATTCATTTTATGATTCATTTCATGATTCATGTTTGAATTCATGATTCAATTCATGATTCATGATTCAATTCATGATTTATTTCATGATTCTTGATTTATGATTCAATTCATGATTCAATTCATGATTCATGATTCAATTCATGATTCATGATTCATTTCATGATTCATTTCACGATTTATGATTTAATTCTTGATTCAATTCATGATTCATGATTTATTTCATGATTTATTTCACGATTCATTATTGATGATTCAATTCATGATTCAGATCATGATTCATTTTATGATTCATAATTCATGATTCATTTCATGATTCAATTCATGATTCATAATCCATGATTCAATTCATGATTCATGATTCATGATTCAATTAATGATTCAAGATTCGATTCATGATTTATGATTCAAATCATGATTCATGATTCATGATTCAATTCATGATTCAATTGATGATTCGATTTATGATTCATTATTCATGATTCATGATTTAATTCATGATTCGATTTATGATTCATGATTCATGATTCATGATTCGATTCATGATTCATAATTCGATTCATGATTCATGATTCATGATTCATGATTCAATTCCTGATTCATGATTCAATTCATGATTCATGAATCATGATTCGATTCATGATTCATGATTCAATTCATGATTCAATTCATGATTCAATTCATGATTCAATTCATGATTCAATTCATGATTCATTATTCATGATTCATTTCATGATTCATGATTCATTATTCAATTAATGATTCATGATTCAAGATTCGATTCATGATTCATGATTCAATTCATGATTCATGATTTAATTCATGATTCGATTCATGATCCATGATTCGATTCATGATTCATGATTCAATTCATGATTCATGATTTATGATTCATTTCATGAATCATGATTCATGATTCAATTCTTGATTCATGATTCGATTCATGATTTATTATTCATGATTCATGATTTAATTAATGATTCATGATTCAAATTATGATTCATGATTCATGATTCAATTCATGATTCGATTCATGATTCATGATTCGATTCATGATTCATGATTCATGATTCAATTCATGATTCACTTCATGATTCATGATTTAATTCATGATTCATTTCATAATTCATGATTCATGATTCATTTCATAATTCATGATTCATAATTTGATTCATGATTCATGATTCAATTCATGATTCATGATTTAATTCATGATTCATGATTTAATTCTTTAATCATGATTCATGATTCAATTCATGATTCATGATTCATGATTCAATTCTTTAATCATGATTCATGATTCAGTATTCAATTCATGATTCATGATTCGATTCATGATTCATGATTCATGATTCGATTCATGATTCAATTCATGATTCCTGATTCAATTCATGATTCATGATTCATGATTCCTGATTCAATTCATGATTCATGATTCCTTATTCAATTCATGATTCATGATTCAATTCATGATTCATGAATCATGATTCAATTCATGATTCATGAATCATGAATCAATTCATGATTCATGTTTCAATTCATGATTCATTTCTTGATTCAATTCATAATTCAATTCATGATTCATGATTCAATTCATGATTCATGAATCATGAATCAATTCATGATTCATGTTTCAATTCATGATTCATTTCTTGATTCAATTCATAATTCAATTCATGATTCATGATTTAATTCATGATTCGATTTATGATTCGAGATTCATGATTCATGATTCGATTCATGATTCATGATTCATGATTCATGATTCAATTCATGATTCATGATTCATGATTCAATTCATGATTCATGAATCATGATTCGATTCATGATTCATAATTCAATTCATGATTCAATTCATGTTTCAATTCATGATTCAATTCATGATTCAATTCATGATTCATTATTCATGATTCATTTCATGATTCATGATTCATGATTCAATTCATGATTCATGATTCATGATTCAATTCATGATTCATGAATCATGATTCGATTCATGATTCATAATTCAATTCATGATTCAATTCATGATTCAATTCATGATTCAATTCATGATTCAATTCATGATTCATTATTCATGATTCAATTCATGATTCATGATTTAATTCATGATTCGATTCATGATTCATGATTCGATTCATGATTCATGATTCAATTCATGATTCATGATTCGATTCATGATTTATTATTCATGATTCATGATTCAATTCATGATTCATGATTCAAATTATGATTCATGATTCATGACATGATTCAATTCATGATTCGATTCATGATTCATGATTCGATTCATGATTCATGATTGAATTCATGATTCAGGATTCATTTCATGATTCATGATTCATGATTCGATTCATGATTCATGATTCAATTCATGATTCATGATTGAATTCATGATTCAGGATTCATTTCATGATTCATGATTCATGATTCGATTCATGATTCATGATTCAATTCATGATTCATGATTCAATTCATGATTCATGATTCAATTCTTTAATCATGATTCAAGATTCAGTATTCAATTCATGATTCATGATTCGATTCATGATTTAATTCATGATTCATGATTTAATTCATGATTCATGATTCATGATTCATGATTCGAGTCATGATTCATGATTCATGATTCATGATTCAATTCATGATTCATGTTTCAATTAAAGATTCAATTCATGATTCAATTCATGATTCATTTCATGAATCATGACTCATGATTCAATTCATGATTCATGATTCGATTCATGATTTATTATTAATGATTCATGATTCAATTCATGATTCATGATTCAAATTATGATTCATGATTCAATTCATGATTCGATTCATGATTCATGATTCAATTCATGATTCACTTCATGATTCATGATTCAATTCATGATTCATGATTCAATTCATGATTCATGATTCATTACATGATTCATTTCATGATTCATGTTTGAATTCATGATTCAATTCATGATTCATTTCATGATTCATGATTCAATACATGATTCATGATTCAATTCATGATTTTTTTCATGATTCTTGATTTATGATTCAATTCATGATTCAATTCATGATTCATGATTCAATTCATGATTCATTATTCATGATTCATGATTCATGATTCAATTCGTGATTCATGATTCAATTCATGATTCATGATTCATTTCATGATTCATTTCACGATTTATGATTTAATTCTTGATTCAATTCATGATTCATGAATTATTTCATGATTTATTTCATGATTCATTATTGATGATTCAATTCATGATTCAGATCATGATTCATTTTATGATTCATAATTCATGATTCATTTCATGATTCAATTCATGATTCATGATCCATGATTCAATTCATGATTCATGATTCATGATTCAATTAATGATTCAAGATTCGATTCATGATTTATGATTCAAATCATGATTCATGATTCATGATTCAATTCATGATTCAATTGATGATTCGATTTATGATTCATGATTCATGATTCATGATTTAATTCATGATTCGATTTATGATTCATGATTCATGATTCATGATTCGATTCATGATTCATGATTCGATTCATGATTCATGATTCAATTCATGATTGAATTCATGATTCAATTCATGATTCAATTCATGATTCAATTTATGATTCATTATTCATGATTCATTTCATGATTCATGATTCATTATTCAATTAATGATTCATGATTCAAGATTCGATTCATGATTCATGATTCAATTCATGATTCATGATTTAATTCATGATTCGATTCATGATCCATGATTCGATTCATGATTCATGATTCAATTCATGATTCATGATTCAATTCATGATTCAATTCATGATTCAATTCATGATTCAATTTATGATTCATTATTCATGATTCATTTCATGATTCATGATTCATTATTCAATTAATGATTCATGATTCAAGATTCGATTCATGATTCATGATTCAATTCATGATTCATGATTTAATTCATGATTCGATTCATGATCCATGATTCGATTCATGATTCATGATTCAATTCATGATTCATGATTTATGATTCATTTCATGAATCATGATTCATGATTCAATTCTTGATTCATGATTCGATTCATGATTTATTATTCATGATTCATGATTCAATTCATTATTCAAATTATGATTCATGATTTATGATTCAATTCATGATTCATGATTCATGATTCAATTCATGATTCACTTCATGATTCATGATTCAATTCATGATTAATTTCATAATTCATGATTCATGATTCATTTCATAATTCATGATTCATGATTCGATTCATGATTTATGATTCAATTCATGATTCATGATTCATGATTCAATTCATGATTCATGATTCGATTCATGATTCATGATTCAATTCATAATTCAATTCATGATTCATTATTCAATTAATGATTCATGATTCAAGATTCGATTCATGATTCATGATTCATGATTCATGATTTAATTCATGATTCATGATTCATGATTCATGATTCGAGTCATGATTCATGATTCATGATTCAATTCATGATTCATGATTCATGATTCAATTCATGATTCATGTTTCAATTCATGATTCAATTCATGATTCAATTCATGATTCATTTCATGAATCATGATTCATGATTCAATTCATGATTCATGATTCGATTCATGATTTATTATTAATGATTCATGATTCAATTCATGATTCATGATTCAAATTATGATTCATGATTCAATTCATGATTCGATTCATGATTCGATTCATGATTCATGATTCAATTCATGATTCATTTCATGATTCATGATTCAATTCATGATTCATGATTCATTACATGATTCATTTCATGATTCATGATTCGATTCATGATTCATGATTCAATTCATGATTCATGATTCATGATTCAATTCATGATTCATGTTTGAATTCATGATTCAATTCATGATTCATTTCATGATTCATGATTCAATTCATGATTCATGATTCAATTCATGATTTATTTCATGATTCTTGATTTATGATTCAATTCATGATTCAATTCATGATTCATGATTCATTTCATGATTCATGATTCATGATTAGATTCATGATTCATGATTCAATTCATGATTCATGATTCAATTCATGATTCATGATTCATGATTCAATTCTTTAATCATGATTCATGATTCGATTCATAATTCATGATTCATGATTCGATTCATTATTCATGATTCATGATTCGATTCATGATTCAATTCATGATTCGATTCATGATTCAATTCATGATTCATGATTCGATTCATAATTCAATTCATGATTCATGATTCGATTCATAATTCATGATTCATGATTTGATTCATGATTCATGATTCATGATTCGATTCATGATTCATGATTCAATTCATGATTCATGATTCAATTCTTTAATCATGATTCATGATTCAGTATTCATGATTCATGATTCATGATTCAATTCATGATTCATGAATCATGATTCAATTCATGATTCATGTTTCAATTTATGATTCAAATCATGATTCATGTTTTAATTTATGATTCAATTCATGATTCAATTTATGATTCATGATTCATGATTCAATTCATGATTCATTATTCAATTAATGATTCATGATTCAAGATTCGATTCATGATTCATGATTTAATTTATGATTCATGATTCATGATTCATGACTTGAGTCATGATTCATGATTCATGATTCAATTCATGATTCATGATTCATGATTCAATTCATGATTCATGTTTCCATTCATGAATCATGACTCATGATTCAATTCATGATTCATGATTCGATTCATGATTTATTATTAATGATTCATGATTCAATTCATGATTCATGATTCAAATTATGATTCATGATTCAATTCATGATTCGATTCATGATTCATGATTCAATTCATGATTCACTTCATGATTCATGATTCAATTCATGATTCATGATTCAATTCATGATTCATGATTCATTACATGATTCATGATTCAATTCATGATTCATTTCATGATTCATGATTTAATTCATGATTCATGATTCAATTCATGATTCATGATTCAATTCATGATTCATGATTCATTACATGATTCATTTCATGATTCATGTTTGAATTCATGATTCATTTCATGATTCATGATTCAATTCATGATTCATGATTCAATTCATGATTTATTTCATGATTCTTGATTTATGATTCAATTCATAATTCAATTCATGATTCATGATTCAATTCATGATTCATTATTCATGATTCATGATTCATGATTCAATTCGTGATTCATGATTCAATTCATGATTCATGATTCATTTCATGATTCATTTCACGATTTATGATTTAATTCTTGATTCAATTCATGATTCATGATTTTTTTCATGATTTATTTCATGATTCATTATTGATGATTCAATTCATGATTCAGTTCATGATTCATTTTATGATTCATAATTCATGATTCATTTCATGATTCAATTCATGATTCATGATCCATGATTCAATTCATGATTCATGAATCATGATTCAATTAATGATTCAAGATTCGATTCATGATTTATGATTCAAATCATGATTCATGATTCAATTCATAATTCAATTGATGATTCGATTTATGATTCATGATTCATGATTCATGATTTAATTCATGATTCGATTTATGATTCATGATTCATGATTCATGATTCGATTCATGATTCATGATTCATGATTCATGATTCGATTCATGATTCATGATTCATGATTCATGATTCAATTCATGATTCATGATTCATGATTCAATTCATGATTCATGAATCATGATTCGATTCATGATTCATAATTCAATTCATGATTCAATTCATGATTCAATTCATGATTCAATTCATGATTCAATTTATGATTCATTATTCATGATTCATTTCATGATTCATGATTCATTATTCAATTAATGATTCATGATTCAAGATTCGATTCATGATTCATGATTCAATTCATGATTCATGATTTAATTCATGATTCGATTCATGATTCATGATTCGATTCATGATTTATTATTCATGATTCATGATTCAATTCATGATTCATGATTCAAATTGTGATTCATGATTCATGATTCAATTCATGATTCAATTCATGATTCATGATTCGATTCATGATTCATGATTCATGATTCAATTCATGATTCACTTCATGATTCATGATTCAATTCATGATTCATGATTGAATTCATGATTCATGATTCATTTCATGATTCATGATTCATGATTCGATTCATGATTCATGAATCAATTCATGATTCATGATTCATAATTCAATTCTTTAATCATGATTCATGATTCAGTATTCAATTCATGATTCATGATTCGATTCATGATTCATGATTCATGATTCGATTCATGATTCAATTCATGATTCATGATTCGATTCATAATTCATGATTCATGATTCGATTCATGATTCATGATTCATGATTCGATTCATGATTCATGATTCAATTCATGATTCATGATTCAATTCATGATTCATGATTCATGATTCAATTCTTTAATCATGATTCATGATTCAGTATTCAATTCATGATTCATGATTCAATTCATGATTCATGATTCATGATTCGATTCATGATTTAATTCATGATTCCTGATTCAATTCATGATTCATGATTCATGATTCCTGATTCAATTCATGATTCATGATTCCTTATTCAATTCATGATTCATGATTCAATTCATGATTCATGAATCATGAATCGATTCATGATTCATGTTTAAATTCATGATTCATTTCTTGATTCAATTCATAATTCAATTCATGATTCATGATTCAATTCATGATTCATGATGCATGATTCATGTTTGAATTCATGATTCAATTCATGATTCATGATTCATTTCATGATTCATTTCACGATTTATGATTTAATTCTTGATTCAATTCATGATTCATGAATTATTTCATGATTCATTTCATGATTCATGATTGATGATTCAATTCATGATTCAGATCATGATTCATTTTATGATTCATAATTCATGATTCAATTCATGATTCAATTCATGACTCATGATTCATGATTCAATTAATGATTCAAGATTCGATTCATGATTTATGATTCAAATCATGATTCATGATTCATGATTCAAATCATGATTCGATTTATGATTCATGATTCATGATTCAATTCATGATTCGATTTATGATTCATGATTCATGATTCATGATTCGATTCATGATTCAGGATTCATGATTCATGATTCATGATTCATGATTCATGATTCGATTCATGATTCATGATTCATGATTCATGATTCAATTCATGATTCATGATTCATGATTCAATTCATGATTCATGAATCATGATTCGATTCATGATTCATGATTCAATTCATGATTCATGATTCATGATTTAATTCATGATTCGATTCATGATTTATGATTCATGATTCAATTCATGACTCATGATTCAATTCATGATTCATGATTCATTTCATGATTCATTTCATGATTTATGATTCAATTCATGATTCATGATTCATGATTCCATTCATGATTCATGATTCATTTTATGATTCATGATTTAATTCATGTTTTGTCATTCATGATTTGATTCATAATTCATGATTCATAATTCAATTCATGATTCATGATTCATGATTCAATTCGTGATTCATGATTCAATTCATGATTAATGATTCATTTCATGATTCATTTCACGATTTATGATTCAATTCTTGATTCAATTCAAGATTCATGATTTATTTCATTATTCATTTCATGATTCATGATTGATTCAATTCATGATTCAGATCATGATTCATTTTATGATTCATGATTCATGATTCAATTCATGATTCATGATTCAATTAATGATTCATGATTCAAGATTCGATTCATGATTCATGATTCAATTCATGATTCATGATTCATGATTCAATTCATGATTCGATTTATGATTCATGATTCGATTCATGATTCATGATTCATGATTTATGATTCGATTCATGATTTATGATTCATGATTCAATTCATGATTCATGATTCATAATTCAATTTATGATTCATGAATCATGATTCAATTCATGATTCATGTTATAATTCATGATTCAATTCATGATTCAATTTATGATTCATGATTCATGATTCAATTCATGATTCATTATTCAATTAATGATTCATGATTCAAGATTCGATTCATGATTCATGATTCATGATTCATGATTTAATTCATGATTTATGATTCATTTCATGAATCATGATTTATGATTCAATTCTTGATTCATGATTCGATTCATGATTTATTATTCATGATTCATGATTCAATTCATGATTCATGATTCAAATTATGATTCATGATTCATGATTCAATTCATGATTCGATTCATGATTCATGATTCGATTCATGATTCATGATTCATGATTCATGACATGATTCACTTCATGATTCATGATTCAATTCATGATTCATGATTCAATTCATGATTCATGATTCATTTCATGATTCATGATTCGATTCATGATTCATGATTCAATTCATGATTCATGATTCAATTCTTTAATCATGATTCATGATTCAGTATTCAATTCATGATTCATGATTCGATTCATGATTCATGATTCATGATTCAAATCATGATTCTATTCATGATTCATGATTCGATTCATAATTCATGATTCATGATTCGATTCATGATTCAAGATTCATGATTCGATTCATGATTCATGATTCAATTCATGATTCATGATTCAATTCATGATTCATGATTCAATTCTTTAATCATGATTCATGATTCAATTCTTTAATCATGATTCATGATTCAGTATTCAATTCATGATTCATGATTCATGATTCAATTCATGATTCATGAATCATGATTCAATTCATGATTCATGTTTCAATTCATGATTCAATTTATGATTCATTATTCATGATTCAATTCATGAATTATTATTCAATTAATCATTCATGATTCAAGATTCGATTCATGATTCATGATTCATGTTTCAATTGATGATTCAATTCATGATTCAATTCATGATTCATTTCATGAATCATGACTCATGATTCAATTCATGATTCATGATTCGATTCATGATTTATTATTAATGATTCATGATTCAATTCATGATTCATGATTCAAATTATGATTCATGATTTAATTCATGATTCGATTCATGATTCATGATTCAATTCATGATTCACTTCATTAATTCATGATTCAATTCATGATTCATGATTCATTTCATGATTCATGATTCATTTCATGATTCATTTCACGATTTATGATTTAATTCTTGATTCAATTCATGATTCATGATTTATTTCATGATTTATTTCATGATTCATTATTGATGATTCAATTCATGATTCAGATCATGATTCATTTTATGATTCATAATTCATGATTCATTTCATGATTCAATTCATGATTCATGATCCATGATTCAATTCATGATTCATGATTCATGATTCAATTAATGATTCAATTGATGATTCGATTTATGATTCATGATTCATGATTCATGATTTAATTCATGATTCGATTTATGATTCATGATTCATGATTCATGATTCGATTCATGATTCATGATTCATGATTCGATTCATGATTCATGATTCATGATTCATGATTCAATTCATGATTCATGATTCATGATTCAATTCATGATTCATGAATCATGATTTGATTCATGATTCATAATTCAATTCATGATTCAATTCATGATTCAATTCATGATTCAATTCATGATTCAATTCATGATTCAATTCATGATTCATTATTCATGATTCATTTCATGATTCATGATTCATTATTCAATTAATGATTCATGATTCAAGATTCGATTCATGATTCATGATTCAATTCATGATTCATGATTTAATTCATGATTCGATTCATGATCCATGATTCGATTCATGATTCATGATTCAATTCATGATTCATGATTTATGATTCATTTCATGAATTATGATTCATGATTCAATTCTTGATTCTTGATTCGATTCATGATTTATTATTCATGATTCATGATTTAATTCATGATTCATGATTCAAATTATGATTCATGATTCATGATTCAATATATGATTCACTTCATGATTCATGATTCAATTCATGATTCATTTCATAATTCATGTTTCATGATTCATTTCATAATTCATGATTTATGATTGAATTCATGATTCATGATTCATTTCATGATTCATGATTCGATTCATGATTCATGATTCAATTCATGATTCATGATTCGATTCATGATTCATGATTCAATTCATGATTCATGATTCAATTCATGATTCATGATTCAATTCTTTAATCATGATTCATGATTCAGTATTCAATTCATGATTCATGATTCGATTCATGATTCATGATTCATAATTCAAATCATGATTCTATTCATGATTCATGATTCGATTCATAAATCATGATTCATGATTCGATTCATGATTCAAGATTCATGATTCGATTCATGATTCATGATTCAATTCATGATTCATGATTCAATTCATGATTCATGATTCAATTCTTTAATCATGATTCATGATTCAGTATTCAATTCATGATCCATGATTCATGATTCAATTCATGATTCATGAACCATGATTCAATTCATGATTCATGTTTCAATTCATGATTCAATTCATGATTCAATTTATGATTCATTATTCATGATTCAATTCATGAATTATTATTAAATTAATCATTCATGATTCAAGATTCGATTCATGATTCATGATTCATGTTTCAATTGATGATTCAATTCATGATTCAATTCATGATTCATTTTATGAATCATGACTCATGATTCAATTCATGATTCATGATTCGATTCATGATTTATTATTAATGATTCATGATTCAATTCATGATTCATGATTCAAATTATGATTCATGATTTAATTCATGATTCGATTCATGATTCATGATTCAATTCATGATTCACTTCATGATTCATGATTCATGATTCAATTCATGATTCATGATTCAATTCATGATTCATGATTCATTACATGATTCATTTCATGATTCATGTTTGAATTCATGATTCAATTCATGATTCATGATTCAATTCATGATTTATTTCATGATTCTTGATTTATGATTCAATTCATGATTCAATTCATGATTCATGATTCAATTCATGATTCATGATTCATTTCATGATTCATTTCACGATTTATGATTTAATTCTTGATTCATTTCATGATTCATGATTTATTTCATGATTTATTTCATGATTCATTATTGATGATTCAATTCATGATTCAGATCATGATTCATTTTATGATTCATAATTCATGATTCATTTCATGATTCAATTCATGATTCATGATCCATGATTCAATTCATGATTCATGATTCATGATTGAATTAATGATTCAAGATTCGATTCATGATTTATGATTCAAATCATGATTCATGATTCATGATTCAATTCATGATTCAATTGATGATTCGATTTATGATTCATGATTCATGATTCATGATTTAATTCATGATTCGATTTATGATTCATGATTCATGATTCATGATTCGATTCATGATTCATGATTCATGATTCATAATTCGATTCATGATTCATGATTCATGATTCAATTCATGATTCATGATTCATGATTCAATTCATGATTCATGAATCATGATTCGATTCATGATTCATAAATCAATTCATGATTCAATTCATGATTCAATTCATGATTCAATTCATGATTCAATTCATGATTCAATTCATGATTCAATTCATGATTCATTATTCATGATTCATTTCATGATTCATGATTCATTATTCAATTAATGATTCATGATTCAAGATTCGATTCATGATTCATGATTCAATTCATGATTCATGATTTAATTCATGATTCGATTCATGATCCATGATTCGATTCATGATTCATGATTCAATTCATGATTCATGATTTATGATTCATTTCATGAATCATGATTCATGATTCAATTCTTGATTCATGATTCGATTCATGATTTATTATTCATGATTCATGATTTAATTCATGATTCATGATTCAAATTATGAATCATGATTCATGATTCAATTCATGATTCATGATTCGATTCATGATTTATTATTAATGATTCATGATTCAATTCATGATTCATGATTCAAATTATGATTCATGATTCAATTCATGATTCGATTCATGATTCGATTCATGATTCATGATTCAATTCATGATTCATTTCATGATTCATGATTCAATTCATGATTCATGATTCATTACATGATTCATTTCATGATTCATGATTCGATTCATGATTCATGATTCAATTCATGATTCATGATTCATGATTCAATTCATGATTCATGTTTGAATTCATGATTCAATTCATGATTCATTTCATGATTCATGATTCAATTCATGATTCATGATTCAATTCATGATTTATTTCATGATTCTTGATTTATGATTCAATTCATGATTCAATTCATGATTCATGATTCATTTCATGATTCATGATTCATGATTAGATTCATGATTCATGATTCAATTCATGATTCATGATTCAATTCATGATTCATGATTCATGATTCAATTCTTTAATCATGATTCATGATTCGATTCATAATTCATGATTCATGATTCGATTCATTATTCATGATTCATGATTCGATTCATGATTCAATTCATGATTCGATTCATGATTCAATTCATGATTCATGATTCGATTCATAATTCAATTCATGATTCATGATTCGATTCATAATTCATGATTCATGATTTGATTCATGATTCATGATTCATGATTCGATTCATGATTCATGATTCAATTCATGATTCATGATTCAATTCTTTAATCATGATTCATGATTCAGTATTCATGATTCATGATTCATGATTCAATTCATGATTCATGAATCATGATTCAATTCATGATTCATGTTTCAATTTATGATTCAAATCATGATTCATGTTTTAATTTATGATTCAATTCATGATTCAATTTATGATTCATGATTCATGATTCAATTCATGATTCATTATTCAATTAATGATTCATGATTCAAGATTCGATTCATGATTCATGATTTAATTTATGATTCATGATTCATGATTCATGACTTGAGTCATGATTCATGATTCATGATTCAATTCATGATTCATGATTCATGATTCAATTCATGATTCATGTTTCCATTCATGAATCATGACTCATGATTCAATTCATGATTCATGATTCGATTCATGATTTATTATTAATGATTCATGATTCAATTCATGATTCATGATTCAAATTATGATTCATGATTCAATTCATGATTCGATTCATGATTCATGATTCAATTCATGATTCACTTCATGATTCATGATTCAATTCATGATTCATGATTCAATTCATGATTCATGATTCATTACATGATTCATGATTCAATTCATGATTCATTTCATGATTCATGATTTAATTCATGATTCATGATTCAATTCATGATTCATGATTCAATTCATGATTCATGATTCATTACATGATTCATTTCATGATTCATGTTTGAATTCATGATTCATTTCATGATTCATGATTCAATTCATGATTCATGATTCAATTCATGATTTATTTCATGATTCTTGATTTATGATTCAATTCATAATTCAATTCATGATTCATGATTCAATTCATGATTCATTATTCATGATTCATGATTCATGATTCAATTCGTGATTCATGATTCAATTCATGATTCATGATTCATTTCATGATTCATTTCACGATTTATGATTTAATTCTTGATTCAATTCATGATTCATGATTTTTTTCATGATTTATTTCATGATTCATTATTGATGATTCAATTCATGATTCAGTTCATGATTCATTTTATGATTCATAATTCATGATTCATTTCATGATTCAATTCATGATTCATGATCCATGATTCAATTCATGATTCATGAATCATGATTCAATTAATGATTCAAGATTCGATTCATGATTTATGATTCAAATCATGATTCATGATTCAATTCATAATTCAATTGATGATTCGATTTATGATTCATGATTCATGATTCATGATTTAATTCATGATTCGATTTATGATTCATGATTCATGATTCATGATTCGATTCATGATTCATGATTCATGATTCATGATTCGATTCATGATTCATGATTCATGATTCATGATTCAATTCATGATTCATGATTCATGATTCAATTCATGATTCATGAATCATGATTCGATTCATGATTCATAATTCAATTCATGATTCAATTCATGATTCAATTCATGATTCAATTCATGATTCAATTTATGATTCATTATTCATGATTCATTTCATGATTCATGATTCATTATTCAATTAATGATTCATGATTCAAGATTCGATTCATGATTCATGATTCAATTCATGATTCATGATTTAATTCATGATTCGATTCATGATTCATGATTCGATTCATGATTTATTATTCATGATTCATGATTCAATTCATGATTCATGATTCAAATTGTGATTCATGATTCATGATTCAATTCATGATTCAATTCATGATTCATGATTCGATTCATGATTCATGATTCATGATTCAATTCATGATTCACTTCATGATTCATGATTCAATTCATGATTCATGATTGAATTCATGATTCATGATTCATTTCATGATTCATGATTCATGATTCGATTCATGATTCATGAATCAATTCATGATTCATGATTCATAATTCAATTCTTTAATCATGATTCATGATTCAGTATTCAATTCATGATTCATGATTCGATTCATGATTCATGATTCATGATTCGATTCATGATTCAATTCATGATTCATGATTCGATTCATAATTCATGATTCATGATTCGATTCATGATTCATGATTCATGATTCGATTCATGATTCATGATTCAATTCATGATTCATGATTCAATTCATGATTCATGATTCATGATTCAATTCTTTAATCATGATTCATGATTCAGTATTCAATTCATGATTCATGATTCAATTCATGATTCATGATTCATGATTCGATTCATGATTTAATTCATGATTCCTGATTCAATTCATGATTCATGATTCATGATTCCTGATTCAATTCATGATTCATGATTCCTTATTCAATTCATGATTCATGATTCAATTCATGATTCATGAATCATGAATCGATTCATGATTCATGTTTAAATTCATGATTCATTTCTTGATTCAATTCATAATTCAATTCATGATTCATGATTCAATTCATGATTCATGATGCATGATTCATGTTTGAATTCATGATTCAATTCATGATTCATGATTCATTTCATGATTCATTTCACGATTTATGATTTAATTCTTGATTCAATTCATGATTCATGAATTATTTCATGATTCATTTCATGATTCATGATTGATGATTCAATTCATGATTCAGATCATGATTCATTTTATGATTCATAATTCATGATTCAATTCATGATTCAATTCATGACTCATGATTCATGATTCAATTAATGATTCAAGATTCGATTCATGATTTATGATTCAAATCATGATTCATGATTCATGATTCAAATCATGATTCGATTTATGATTCATGATTCATGATTCAATTCATGATTCGATTTATGATTCATGATTCATGATTCATGATTCGATTCATGATTCAGGATTCATGATTCATGATTCATGATTCATGATTCATGATTCGATTCATGATTCATGATTCATGATTCATGATTCAATTCATGATTCATGATTCATGATTCAATTCATGATTCATGAATCATGATTCGATTCATGATTCATGATTCAATTCATGATTCATGATTCATGATTTAATTCATGATTCGATTCATGATTTATGATTCATGATTCAATTCATGACTCATGATTCAATTCATGATTCATGATTCATTTCATGATTCATTTCATGATTTATGATTCAATTCATGATTCATGATTCATGATTCCATTCATGATTCATGATTCATTTTATGATTCATGATTTAATTCATGTTTTGTCATTCATGATTTGATTCATAATTCATGATTCATAATTCAATTCATGATTCATGATTCATGATTCAATTCGTGATTCATGATTCAATTCATGATTAATGATTCATTTCATGATTCATTTCACGATTTATGATTCAATTCTTGATTCAATTCAAGATTCATGATTTATTTCATTATTCATTTCATGATTCATGATTGATTCAATTCATGATTCAGATCATGATTCATTTTATGATTCATAATTCATGATTCATTTCATGATTCAATTCATGATTCATGATCCATGATTCGATTCATGATTCATGATTCATGATTCAATTAATGATTCAAGATTCGATTCATGATTTATGATTCAAATCATGATTCATGATTCAATTCATGATTCAATTCATGATTCGATTTATGATTCATGATTCATGATTCATGATTTAATTCATGATTCGATTTATGATTCATGATTCATGATTCATGATTCGATTCATGATTCATGATTCATGATTCATGATTCGATTCATGATTCATGATTCATGATTCAATTCATGATTCATGATTCATGATTCAATTCATGATTCATGAATCATGATTCGATTCATGATTCATAATTCAATTCATGATTCAATTCATGATTCAATTCATGATTCAATTCATGATTCATTATTCATTATTCATTTCATGATTCATGATTCATTATTCAATTTATGATTCATGAATCATGATTCAATTCATGATTCATGTTATAATTCATGATTCAATTCATGATTCAATTTATGATTCATGATTCATGATTCAATTCATGATTCATTATTCAATTAATGATTCATGATTCAAGATTCGATTCATGATTCATGATTCATGATTCATGATTTAATTCATGATTTATGATTCATTTCATGAATCATGATTTATGATTCAATTCTTGATTCATGATTCGATTCATGATTTATTATTCATGATTCATGATTCAATTCATGATTCATGATTCAAATTATGATTCATGATTCATGATTCAATTCATGATTCGATTCATGATTCATGATTCGATTCATGATTCATGATTCATGATTCATGACATGATTCACTTCATGATTCATGATTCAATTCATGATTCATGATTCAATTCATGATTCATGATTCATTTCATGATTCATGATTCGATTCATGATTCATGATTCAATTCATGATTCATGATTCAATTCTTTAATCATGATTCATGATTCAGTATTCAATTCATGATTCATGATTCGATTCATGATTCATGATTCATGATTCAAATCATGATTCTATTCATGATTCATGATTCGATTCATAATTCATGATTCATGATTCGATTCATGATTCAAGATTCATGATTCGATTCATGATTCATGATTCAATTCATGATTCATGATTCAATTCATGATTCATGATTCAATTCTTTAATCATGATTCATGATTCAATTCTTTAATCATGATTCATGATTCAGTATTCAATTCATGATTCATGATTCATGATTCAATTCATGATTCATGAATCATGATTCAATTCATGATTCATGTTTCAATTCATGATTCAATTTATGATTTATTATTCATGATTCAATTCATGAATTATTATTCAATTAATCATTCATGATTCAAGATTCGATTCATGATTCATGATTCATGTTTCAATTGATGATTCAATTCATGATTCAATTCATGATTCATTTCATGAATCATGACTCATGATTCAATTCATGATTCATGATTCGATTCATGATTTATTATTAATGATTCATGATTCAATTCATGATTCATGATTCAAATTATGATTCATGATTTAATTCATGATTCGATTCATGATTCATGATTCAATTCATGATTCACTTCATTAATTCATGATTCAATTCATGATTCATGATTCATTTCATGATTCATGATTCATTTCATGATTCATTTCACGATTTATGATTTAATTCTTGATTCAATTCATGATTCATGATTTATTTCATGATTTATTTCATGATTCATTATTGATGATTCAATTCATGATTCAGATCATGATTCATTTTATGATTCATAATTCATGATTCATTTCATGATTCAATTCATGATTCATGATCCATGATTCAATTCATGATTCATGATTCATGATTCAATTAATGATTCAATTGATGATTCGATTTATGATTCATGATTCATGATTCATGATTTAATTCATGATTCGATTTATGATTCATGATTCATGATTCATGATTCGATTCATGATTCATGATTCATGATTCATGATTCGATTCATGATTCATGATTCATGAATTATGATTCAATTCATGATTCATGATTCATGATTCAATTCATGATTCATGAATCATGATTTGATTCATGATTCATAATTCAATTCATGATTCAATTCATGATTCAATTCATGATTCAATTCATGATTCAATTCATGATTCAATTCATGATTCATTATTCATGATTCATTTCATGATTCATGATTCATTATTCAATTAATGATTCATGATTCAAGATTCGATTCATGATTCATGATTCAATTCATGATTCATGATTTAATTCATGATTCGATTCATGATCCATGATTCGATTCATGATTCATGATTCAATTCATGATTCATGATTTATGATTCATTTCATGAATTATGATTCATGATTCAATTCTTGATTCTTGATTCGATTCATGATTTATTATTCATGATTCATGATTTAATTCATGATTCATGATTCAAATTATGATTCATGATTCATGATTCAATATATGATTCACTTCATGATTCATGATTCAATTCATGATTCATTTCATAATTCATGTTTCATGATTCATTTCATAATTCATGATTTATGATTGAATTCATGATTCATGATTCATTTCATGATTCATGATTCGATTCATGATTCATGATTCAATTCATGATTCATGATTCGATTCATGATTCATGATTCAATTCATGATTCATGATTCAATTCATGATTCATGATTCAATTCTTTAATCATGATTCATGATTCAGTATTCAATTCATGATTCATGATTCGATTCATGATTCATGATTCATAATTCAAATCATGATTCTATTCATGATTCATGATTCGATTCATAAATCATGATTCATGATTCGATTCATGATTCAAGATTCATGATTCGATTCATGATTCATGATTCAATTCATGATTCATGATTCAATTCATGATTCATGATTCAATTCTTTAATCATGATTCATGATTCAGTATTCAATTCATGATCCATGATTCATGATTCAATTCATGATTCATGAACCATGATTCAATTCATGATTCATGTTTCAATTCATGATTCAATTCATGATTCAATTTATGATTCATTATTCATGATTCAATTCATGAATTATTATTAAATTAATCATTCATGATTCAAGATTCGATTCATGATTCATGATTCATGTTTCAATTGATGATTCAATTCATGATTCAATTCATGATTCATTTTATGAATCATGACTCATGATTCAATTCATGATTCATGATTCGATTCATGATTTATTATTAATGATTCATGATTCAATTCATGATTCATGATTCAAATTATGATTCATGATTTAATTCATGATTCGATTCATGATTCATGATTCAATTCATGATTCACTTCATGATTCATGATTCATGATTCAATTCATGATTCATGATTCAATTCATGATTCATGATTCATTACATGATTCATTTCATGATTCATGTTTGAATTCATGATTCAATTCATGATTCATGATTCAATTCATGATTTATTTCATGATTCTTGATTTATGATTCAATTCATGATTCAATTCATGATTCATGATTCAATTCATGATTCATGATTCATTTCATGATTCATTTCACGATTTATGATTTAATTCTTGATTCATTTCATGATTCATGATTTATTTCATGATTTATTTCATGATTCATTATTGATGATTCAATTCATGATTCAGATCATGATTCATTTTATGATTCATAATTCATGATTCATTTCATGATTCAATTCATGATTCATGATCCATGATTCAATTCATGATTCATGATTCATGATTGAATTAATGATTCAAGATTCGATTCATGATTTATGATTCAAATCATGATTCATGATTCATGATTCAATTCATGATTCAATTGATGATTCGATTTATGATTCATGATTCATGATTCATGATTTAATTCATGATTCGATTTATGATTCATGATTCATGATTCATGATTCGATTCATGATTCATGATTCATGATTCATAATTCGATTCATGATTCATGATTCATGATTCAATTCATGATTCATGATTCATGATTCAATTCATGATTCATGAATCATGATTCGATTCATGATTCATAAATCAATTCATGATTCAATTCATGATTCAATTCATGATTCAATTCATGATTCAATTCATGATTCAATTCATGATTCAATTCATGATTCATTATTCATGATTCATTTCATGATTCATGATTCATTATTCAATTAATGATTCATGATTCAAGATTCGATTCATGATTCATGATTCAATTCATGATTCATGATTTAATTCATGATTCGATTCATGATCCATGATTCGATTCATGATTCATGATTCAATTCATGATTCATGATTTATGATTCATTTCATGAATCATGATTCATGATTCAATTCTTGATTCATGATTCGATTCATGATTTATTATTCATGATTCATGATTTAATTCATGATTCATGATTCAAATTATGATTCATGATTCATGATTCAATTCATGATTCGATTCATGATTCATGATTCGATTCATGATTCATGATTCATGATTCAATTCATGATTCACTTCATGATTCATGATTTAATTCATGATTCATTTCATAATTCATGATTCATGATTCATTTCATAATTCATGATTCATAATTTGATTCACGATTCATGTTTCAATTCATGATTCATTTCTTGATTCAATTCATAATTCAATTCATGATTCATGATTTAATTCATGATTCGATTTATGATTCGAGATTCATGATTCATGATTCGATTCATGATTCATGATTCATGATTCATGATTCATGATTCGATTCATGATTCATGATTCATGATTCATGATTCAATTCATGATTCATGATTCATGATTCAATTCATGATTCATGAATCATGATTCGATTCATGATTCATAATTCAATTCATGATTCAATTCATGATTCAATTCATGATTCAATTCATGATTCAATTCATGATTCAATTCATGATTCATTATTCAAGATTCATTTCATGATTCATGATTCATTATTCAATTAATGATTCATGATTCAAGTTTCGATTTATGAATCATGATTCAATTCATGATTCATGATTTAATTCATGATTCGATTCATGATTCATGATTCGATTCATGATTCATGATTCAATTCATGATTCATGATTCGATTCATGATTTATTATTCATGATTCATGATTCAATTCATGATTCATGATTCAAATTATGATTCATGATTCATGACATGATTCAATTCATGATTCGATTCATGATTCATGATTCGATTCATGATTCATGATTCATGACATGATTCACTTCATGATTCATGATTCAATTCATGATTCATGATTGAATTCATGATTCATGATTCATTTCATGATTCATGATTCATGATTCGATTCATGATTCATGATTCAATTCATGATTCATGATTCGATTCATGATTCATGATTCATGATTCAAATCATGATTCTATTCATGATTCATGATTCGATTCATAATTCATGATTCATGATTCGATTCGTGATTCATGATTCATGATTCGATTCATGATTCATGATTCAATTCATGATTCATGATTCAATTCATGATTCATTATTCAATTCTTTAATCATGATTCATGATTCAGTATTCAATTCATGATTCATGATTCATGATTCAATTCATGATTCATGAATCATGATTCAATTCATGATTCATGTTTCAATTCATAATTCAATTCATGATTCATGATTCATGATTCAATTCATGATTCATTATTCAATTAATCATTCATGATTCAAGATTCGATTCATGATTCATGATTCATGATTTAATTCATGATTCATGATTCATGATTCATGATTCGAGTCATGATTCATGATTCATGATTCAATTCATGATTCATGATTCATGATTCAATTCATGATTCATGTTTCAATTAAAGATTCAATTCATGATTCAATTCATGATTCATTTCATGAATCATGACTCATGATTCAATTCATGATTCATGATTCGATTCATGATTTATTATTAATGATTCATGATTCAATTCATGATTCATGATTCAAATTATGATTCATGATTCAATTCATGATTCGATTCATGATTCATGATTCAATTCATGATTCACTTCATGATTCATGATTCAATTCATGATTCATGATTCATTACATGATTCATTTCATGATTCATGTTTGAATTCATGATTCAATTCATGATTCATTTTATGATTCATGATTCAATACATGATTCATGATTCAATTCATGATTTTTTTCATGATTCTTGATTTATGATTCAATTCATGATTCAATTCATGATTCATGATTCAATTCATGATTCATTATTCATGATTCATGATTCATGATTCATGATTCAATTCGTGATTCATGATTCAATTCATGATTCATGATTCATTTCATGATTCATTTCACGATTTATGATTTAATTCTTGATTCAATTCATGATTCATGAATTATTTCATGATTTATTTCATGATTCATTATTGATGATTCAATTCATGATTCAGATCATGATTCATTTTATGATTCATAATTCATGATTCATTTCATGATTCAATTCATGATTCATGATCCATGATTCAATTCATGATTCATGATTCATGATTCAATTAATGATTCAAGATTCGATTCATGATTTATGATTCAAATCATGATTCATGATTCAATTCATGATTCAATTGATGATTCGATTTATGATTCATGATTCATGATTCATGATTTAATTCATGATTCGATTTATGATTCATGATTCATGATTCATGATTCGATTCATGATTCATGATTCGATTCATGATTCATGATTCAATTCATGATTGAATTCATGATTCAATTCATGATTCAATTCATGATTCAATTTATGATTCATTATTCATGATTCATTTCATGATTCATGATTCATTATTCAATTAATGATTCATGATTCAAGATTCGATTCATGATTCATGATTCAATTCATGATTCATGATTTAATTCATGATTCGATTCATGATCCATGATTCGATTCATGATTCATGATTCAATTCATGATTCAATTCATGATTCAATTTATGATTCATTATTCATGATTCTTTTCATGATTCATGATTCATTATTCAATTAATGATTCATGATTCAAGATTCGATTCATGATTCATGATTCAATTCATGATTCATGATTTAATTCATGATTCGATTCATGATCCATGATTCGATTCATGATTCATGATTCAATTCATGATTCATGATTTATGATTCATTTCATGAATCATGATTCATGATTCAATTCTTGATTCATGATTCGATTCATGATTTATTATTCATGATTCATGATTCAATTCATTATTCAAATTATGATTCATGATTTATGATTCAATTCATGATTCGATTCATGATTCATGATTCGATTCATGATTCATGATTCATGATTCAATTCATGATTCACTTCATGATTCATGATTCAATTCATGATTCATTTCATAATTCATGATTCATGATTCATTTCATAATTCATGATTCATGATTCGATTCATGATTTATGATTCAATTCATGATTCATGATTTATGATTCAATTCATGATTCATGAATCATGATTCAATTCATGATTCATGTTTCAATTCATGATTCATGATTCAATTCATGATTTGTGATTCATGATTCAATTCATGATTCATGATTCGATTCATGATTCAATTCATAATTCAATTCATGATTCATTATTCAATTAATGATTCATGATTCAAGATTCGATTCATGATTCATGATTCATGATTCATGATTTAATTCATGATTCATGATTCATGATTCATGATTCGAGTCATGATTCATGATTCATGATTCAATTCATGATTCATGATTCATGTTTCAATTCATGATTCATGTTTCAATTCATGATTCAATTCATGATTCAATTCATGATTCATTTCATGAATCATGATTCATGATTCAATTCATGATTCATGATTCGATTCATGATTTATTATTAATGATTCATGATTCAATTCATGATTCATGATTCAAATTATGATTCATGATTCAATTCATGATTCGATTCATGATTCGATTCATGATTCATGATTCAATTCATGATTCACTTCATGATTCATGATTCAATTCATGATTCATGATTCAATTCATGATTCATGATTCATTACATGATTCATTTCATGATTCATGATTCATGATGCGATTCATGATTCATGATTCAATTCATGATTCATGATTCATGATTCAATTCATGATTCATGTTTGAATTCATGATTCAATTCATGATTCATTTCATGATTCATGATTCAATTCATGATTCATGATTCAATTCATGATTTATTTCATGATTCTTGATTTATGATTCAATTCATGATTCAATTCATGATTCATGATTCAATTCATGATTCATTATTCATGATTCATGATTCATGATTCATGATTCAATTCGTGATTCATGATTCAATTCATGATTCATTTCACGATTTATGATTTAATTCTTGATTCAATTCTTGATTCATTATTCGATTCATGATTTATTATTCATGATTCATGATTCAATTCATGATTCAAATTATGATTCATGATTCATGATTCAATTCATGATTCATGATTCAATTCATGATTCGATTCATTATTCATGATTCGATTCATGATTCATGATTCATGATTCAATTCATGATTCACTTCATGATTCATGATTCAATTCATGATTCATTTCATAATTCATGATTCATGATTCATTTCATAATTCATGATTCATGATTCGATTCATGATTTATGATTCAATTCATGATTCATGATTTATGATTCAATTCATGATTCATGAATCATGATTCAATTCATGATTCATGTTTCAATTCATGATTCATGATTCAATTCATGATTTGTGATTCATGATTCAATTCATGATTCATGATTCGATTCATGATTCAATTCATAATTCAATTCATGATTCATTATTCAATTAATGATTCATGATTCAAGATTCGATTCATGATTCATGATTCATGATTCATGATTTAATTCATGATTCATGATTCATGATTCATGATTCGAGTCATGATTCATGATTCATGATTCAATTCATGATTCATGATTCATGTTTCAATTCATGATTCATGTTTCAATTCATGATTCAATTCATGATTCAATTCATGATTCATTTCATGAATCATGATTCATGATTCAATTCATGATTCATGATTCGATTCATGATTTATTATTAATGATTCATGATTCAATTCATGATTCATGATTCAAATTATGATTCATGATTCAATTCATGATTCGATTCATGATTCGATTCATGATTCATGATTCAATTCATGATTCACTTCATGATTCATGATTCAATTCATGATTCATGATTCAATTCATGATTCATGATTCATTACATGATTCATTTCATGATTCATGATTCATGATGCGATTCATGATTCATGATTCAATTCATGATTCATGATTCATGATTCAATTCATGATTCATGTTTGAATTCATGATTCAATTCATGATTCATTTCATGATTCATGATTCAATTCATGATTCATGATTCAATTCATGATTTATTTCATGATTCTTGATTTATGATTCAATTCATGATTCAATTCATGATTCATGATTCAATTCATGATTCATTATTCATGATTCATGATTCATGATTCATGATTCAATTCGTGATTCATGATTCAATTCATGATTCATTTCACGATTTATGATTTAATTCTTGATTCAATTCTTGATTCATTATTCGATTCATGATTTATTATTCATGATTCATGATTCAATTCATGATTCATGATTCAAATTATGATTCATGATTTAATTCATGATTCGATTCATGATTCATGATTCAATTCATGATTCACTTCATGATTCATGATTCAATTCATGATTCATGATTCAATTCATGATTCATGATTCAATTCATGATTCATGATTCATTTTATGATTCATTTCATGATTCATGTTTGAATTCATGATTCAATTCATGATTCATGATTCAATTCATGATTTATTTCATGATTCTTGATTTATGATTCAATTCATAATTCAATTCATGATTCATGATTCAATTCATGATTCATGAATCATGAATCAATTCATGATTCATGTTTCAATTCATGATTCATTTCTTGATTCAATTCATAATTCAATTCATGATTCATGATTTAATTCATGATTCGATTTATGATTCGAGATTCATGATTCATGATTCGATTCATGATTCATGATTCATGATTCATGATTCATGATTCGATTCATGATTCATGATTCATGATTCATGATTCAATTCATGATTCATGATTCATGATTCAATTCATGATTCATGAATCATGATTCGATTCATGATTCATAATTCAATTCATGATTCAATTCATGATTCAATTCATGATTCAATTCATGATTCAATTCATGATTCATTATTCATGATTCATTTCATGATTCATGATTCATGATTCAATTCATGATTCATGATTCATGATTCAATTCATGATTCATGAATCATGATTCGATTCATGATTCATAATTCAATTCATGATTCAATTCATGATTCAATTCATGATTCAATTCATGATTCAATTCATGATTCAATTCATGATTCAATTCATGATTCATTATTCATGATTCAATTCATGATTCATGATTTAATTCATGATTCGATTCATGATTCATGATTCGATTCATGATTCATGATTCAATTCATGATTCATGATTCAATTCATGATTCGATTCATGATTCATGATTTGATTCATGATTCATGATTCATGACATGATTCACTTCATGATTCATGATTCAATTCATGATTCATGATTGAATTCATGATTCAGGATTCATTTCATGATTCATGATTCATGATTCGATTCATGATTCATGATTCAATTCATGATTCATGATTCAATTCATGATTCATGATTCATGATTCAATTCTTTAATCATGATTCAAGATTCAGTATTCAATTCATGATTCATGATTCGATTCATGATTTAATTCATGATTCATGATTCATGATTTAATTCATGATTCATGATTCATGATTCATGATTCGAGTCATGATTCATGATTCATGATTCAATTCATGATTCATGATTCATGATTCAATTCATGATTCATGTTTCAATTAAAGATTCAATTCATGATTCAATTCATGATTCATTTCATGAATCATGACTCATGATTCAATTCATGATTCATGATTCGATTCATGATTTATTATTAATGATTCATGATTCAATTCATGATTCATGATTCAAATTATGATTCATGATTCAATTCATGATTCGATTCATGATTCATGATTCAATTCATGATTCACTTCATGATTCATGATTCAATTCATGATTCATGATTCAATTCATGATTCATGATTCATTACATGATTCATTTCATGATTCATGTTTGAATTCATGATTCAATTCATGATTCATTTCATGATTCATGATTCAATACATGATTCATGATTCAATTCATGATTTTTTTCATGATTCTTGATTTATGATTCAATTCATGATTCAATTCATGATTCATGATTCAATTCATGATTCATTATTCATGATTCATGATTCATGATTCAATTCGTGATTCATGATTCAATTCATGATTCATGATTCATTTCATGATTCATTTCACGATTTATGATTTAATTCTTGATTCAATTCATGATTCATGAATTATTTCATGATTTATTTCATTCATTTTATGATTCATAATTCATGATTCATTTCATGATTCAATTCATGATTCATGATCCATGATTCAATTCATGATTCATGATTCATGATTCAATTAATGATTCAAGATTCGATTCATGATTTATGATTCAAATCATGATTCATGATTCATGATTCAATTCATGATTCAATTGATGATTCGATTTATGATTCATGATTCATGATTCATGATTTAATTCATGATTCGATTTATGATTCATGATTCATGATTCATGATTCGATTCATGATTCATGATTCGATTCATGATTCATGATTCAATTCATGATTGAATTCATGATTCAATTCATGATTCAATTCATGATTCAATTTATGATTCATTATTCATGATTCATTTCATGATTCATGATTCATTATTCAATTAATGATTCATGATTCAAGATTCGATTCATGATTCATGATTCAATTCATGATTCATGATTTAATTCATGATTCGATTCATGATCCATGATTCGATTCATGATTCATGATTCAATTCATGATTCATGATTCAATTCATGATTCAATTCATGATTCAATTCATGATTCAATTTATGATTCATTATTCATGATTCATTTCATGATTCATGATTCATTATTCAATTAATGATTCATGATTCAAGATTCGATTCATGATTCATGATTCAATTCATGATTCATGATTTAATTCATGATTCGATTCATGATCCATGATTCGATTCATGATTCATGATTCAATTCATGATTCATGATTTATGATTCATTTCATGAATCATGATTCATGATTCAATTCTTGATTCATGATTCGATTCATGATTTATTATTCATGATTCATGATTCAATTCATTATTCAAATTATGATTCATGATTTATGATTCAATTCATGATTCATGATTCATGATTCAATTCATGATTCACTTCATGATTCATGATTCAATTCATGATTAATTTCATAATTCATGATTCATGATTCATTTCATAATTCATGATTCATGATTCGATTCATGATTTATGATTCAATTCATGATTCATGATTCATGATTCAATTCATGATTCATGATTCGATTCATGATTCATGATTCAATTCATAATTCAATTCATGATTCATTATTCAATTAATGATTCATGATTCAAGATTCGATTCATGATTCATGATTCATGATTCATGATTTAATTCATGATTCATGATTCGAGTCATGATTCATGATTCATGATTCAATTCATGATTCATGATTCATGATTCAATTCATGATTCATGTTTCAATTCATGATTCAATTCATGATTCAATTCATGATTCATTTCATGAATCATGATTCATGATTCAATTCATGATTCATGATTCGATTCATGATTTATTATTAATGATTCATGATTCAATTCATGATTCATGATTCAAATTATGATTCATGATTCAATTCATGATTCGATTCATGATTCGATTCATGATTCATGATTCAATTCATGATTCACTTCATGATTCATGATTCAATTCATGATTCATGATTCATTACATGATTCATTTCATGATTCATGATTCGATTCATGATTCATGATTCAATTCATGATTCATGATTCATGATTCAATTCATGATTCATGTTTGAATTCATGATTCAATTCATGATTCATTTCATGATTCATGATTCAATTCATGATTCATGATTCAATTCATGATTTATTTCATGATTCTTGATTTATGATTCAATTCATGATTCAATTCATGATTCATGATTCATTTCATGATTCATGATTCATGATTAGATTCATGATTCATGATTCAATTCATGATTCATGATTCAATTCATGATTCATGATTCATGATTCAATTCTTTAATCATGATTCATGATTCGATTCATAATTCATGATTCATGATTCGATTCATTATTCATGATTCATGATTCGATTCATGATTCAATTCATGATTCGATTCATGATTCAATTCATGATTCATGATTCGATTCATAATTCAATTCATGATTCATGATTCGATTCATAATTCATGATTCATGATTTGATTCATGATTCATGATTCGATTCATGATTCATGATTCAATTCATGATTCATGATTCAATTCTTTAATCATGATTCATGATTCAGTATTCATGATTCATGATTCATGATTCAATTCATGATTCATGAATCATGATTCAATTCATGATTCATGTTTCAATTTATGATTCAAATCATGATTCATGTTTTAATTTATGATTCAATTCATGATTCAATTTATGATTCATGATTCATGATTCAATTCATGATTCATTATTCAATTAATGATTCATGATTCAAGATTCGATTCATGATTCATGATTTAATTTATGATTCATGATTCATGATTCATGACTTGAGTCATGATTCATGATTCATGATTCAATTCATGATTCATGATTCATGATTCAATTCATGATTCATGTTTCCATTCATGAATCATGACTCATGATTCAATTCATGATTCATGATTCGATTCATGATTTATTATTAATGATTCATGATTCAATTCATGATTCATGATTCAAATTATGATTCATGATTCAATTCATGATTCGATTCATGATTCATGATTCAATTCATGATTCACTTCATGATTCATGATTCAATTCATGATTCATGATTCAATTCATGATTCATGATTCATTACATGATTCATGATTCAATTCATGATTCATTTCATGATTCATGATTTAATTCATGATTCATGATTCAATTCATGATTCATGATTCAATTCATGATTCATGATTCATTACATGATTCATTTCATGATTCATGTTTGAATTCATGATTCATTTCATGATTCATGATTCAATTCATGATTCATGATTCAATTCATGATTTATTTCATGATTCTTGATTTATGATTCAATTCATAATTCAATTCATGATTCATGATTCAATTCATGATTCATTATTCATGATTCATGATTCATGATTCAATTCGTGATTCATGATTCAATTCATGATTCATGATTCATTTCATGATTCATTTCACGATTTATGATTTAATTCTTGATTCAATTCATGATTCATGATTTTTTTCATGATTTATTTCATGATTCATTATTGATGATTCAATTCATGATTCAGATCATGATTCATTTTATGATTCATAATTCATGATTCATTTCATGATTCAATTCATGATTCATGATCCATGATTCAATTCATGATTCATGAATCATGATTCAATTAATGATTCAAGATTCGATTCATGATTTATGATTCAAATCATGATTCATGATTCAATTCATAATTCAATTGATGATTCGATTTATGATTCATGATTCATGATTCATGATTTAATTCATGATTCGATTTATGATTCATGATTCATGATTCATGATTCGATTCATGATTCATGATTCATGATTCATGATTCGATTCATGATTCATGATTCATGATTCATGATTCAATTCATGATTCATGATTCATGATTCAATTCATGATTCATGAATCATGATTCGATTCATGATTCATAATTCAATTCATGATTCAATTCATGATTCAATTCATGATTCAATTCATGATTCAATTCATGATTCAATTTATGATTCATTATTCATGATTCATTTCATGATTCATGATTCATTATTCAATTAATGATTCATGATTCAAGATTCGATTCATGATTCATGATTCAATTCATGATTCATGATTTAATTCATGATTCGATTCATGATTCATGATTCGATTCATGATTTATTATTCATGATTCATGATTCAATTCATGATTCATGATTCAAATTGTGATTCATGATTCATGATTCAATTCATGATTCGATTCATGATTCATGATTCGATTCATGATTCACTTCATGATTCATGATTCAATTCATGATTCATGATTGAATTCATGATTCATGATTCATTTCATGATTCATGATTCATGATTCGATTCATGATTCATGAATCAATTCATGATTCATGATTCATAATTCAATTCTTTAATCATGATTCATGATTCAGTATTCAATTCATGATTCATGATTCGATTCATGATTCATGATTCATGATTCGATTCATGATTCAATTCATGATTCATGATTCGATTCATAATTCATGATTCATGATTCGATTCATGATTCATGATTCATGATTCGATTCATGATTCATGATTCAATTCATGATTCATGATTCAATTCATGATTCATGATTCATGATTCAATTCTTTAATCATGATTCATGATTCAGTATTCAATTCATGATTCATGATTCAATTCATGATTCATGATTCATGATTCGATTCATGATTTAATTCATGATTCCTGATTCAATTCATGATTCATGATTCATGATTCCTGATTCAATTCATGATTCATGATTCCTTATTCAATTCATGATTCATGATTCAATTCATGATTCATGAATCGATTCATGATTCATGTTTAAATTCATGATTCATTTCTTGATTCAATTCATAATTCAATTCATGATTCATGATTCAATTCATGATTCATGATGCATGATTCATGTTTGAATTCATGATTCAATTCATGATTCATGATTCATTTCATGATTCATTTCACGATTTATGATTTAATTCTTGATTCAATTCATGATTCATGAATTATTTCATGATTCATTTCATGATTCATGATTGATGATTCAATTCATGATTCAGATCATGATTCATTTTATGATTCATAATTCATGATTCAATTCATGATTCAATTCATGACTCATGATTCATGATTCAATTCATGATTCATGGTTCATGATTCAATTAATGATTCAAGATTCGATTCATGATTTATGATTCAAATCATGATTCATGATTCATGATTCAAATCATGATTCGATTTATGATTCATGATTCATGATTCAATTCATGATTCGATTTATGATTCATGATTCATGATTCATGATTCGATTCATGATTCATGATTCATGATTCATGATTCATGATTCATGATTCGATTCATGATTCATGATTCATGATTCATGATTCAATTCATGATTCATGATTCATGATTCAATTCATGATTCATGAATCATGATTCGATTCATGATTCATGATTCAATTCATGATTCATGATTCATGATTTAATTCATGATTCGATTCATGATTTATGATTCATGATTCAATTCATGACTCATGATTCAATTCATGATTCATGATTCATTTCATGATTCATTTCATGATTTATGATTCAATTCATGATTCATGATTCATGATTCCATTCATGATTCATGATTCATTTTATGATTCATGATTTAATTCATGTTTTGTCATTCATGATTTGATTCATAATTCATGATTCATAATTCAATTCATGATTCATGATTCATGATTCAATTCGTGATTCATGATTCAATTCATGATTAATGATTCATTTCATGATTCATTTCACGATTTATGATTCAATTCTTGATTCAATTCAAGATTCATGATTTATTTCATTATTCATTTCATGATTCATGATTGATTCAATTCATGATTCAGATCATGATTCATTTTATGATTCATGATTCATGATTCAATTCATGATTCATGATTCAATTAATGATTCATGATTCAAGATTCGATTCATGATTCATGATTCAATTCATGATTCATGATTCATGATTCAATTCATGATTCGATTTATGATTCATGATTCGATTCATGATTCATGATTCATGATTTATGATTCGATTCATGATTTATGATTCATGATTCAATTCATGATTCATGATTCATAATTCAATTTATGATTCATGAATCATGATTCAATTCATGATTCATGTTATAATTCATGATTCAATTCATGATTCAATTTATGATTCATGATTCATGATTCAATTCATGATTCATTATTCAATTAATGATTCATGATTCAAGATTCGATTCATGATTCATGATTCATGATTCATGATTTAATTCATGATTTATGATTCATTTCATGAATCATGATTTATGATTCAATTCTTGATTCATGATTCGATTCATGATTTATTATTCATGATTCATGATTCAATTCATGATTCATGATTCAAATTATGATTCATGATTCATGATTCAATTCATGATTCGATTCATGATTCATGATTCGATTCATGATTCATGATTCATGATTCATGACATGATTCACTTCATGATTCATGATTCAATTCATGATTCATGATTCAATTCATGATTCATGATTCATTTCATGATTCATGATTCGATTCATGATTCATGATTCAATTCATGATTCATGATTCAATTCTTTAATCATGATTCATGATTCAGTATTCAATTCATGATTCATGATTCGATTCATGATTCATGATTCATGATTCAAATCATGATTCTATTCATGATTCATGATTCGATTCATAATTCATGATTCATGATTCGATTCATGATTCAAGATTCATGATTCGATTCATGATTCATGATTCAATTCATGATTCATGATTCAATTCATGATTCATGATTCAATTCTTTAATCATGATTCATGATTCAATTCTTTAATCATGATTCATGATTCAGTATTCAATTCATGATTCATGATTCATGATTCAATTCATGATTCATGAATCATGATTCAATTCATGATTCATGTTTCAATTCATGATTCAATTTATGATTCATTATTCATGATTCAATTCATGAATTATTATTCAATTAATCATTCATGATTCAAGATTCGATTCATGATTCATGATTCATGTTTCAATTGATGATTCAATTCATGATTCAATTCATGATTCATTTCATGAATCATGACTCATGATTCAATTCATGATTCATGATTCGATTCATGATTTATTATTAATGATTCATGATTCAATTCATGATTCATGATTCAAATTATGATTCATGATTTAATTCATGATTCGATTCATGATTCATGATTCAATTCATGATTCACTTCATTAATTCATGATTCAATTCATGATTCATGATTCATTTCATGATTCATGATTCATTTCATGATTCATTTCACGATTTATGATTTAATTCTTGATTCAATTCATGATTCATGATTTATTTCATGATTTATTTCATGATTCATTATTGATGATTCAATTCATGATTCAGATCATGATTCATTTTATGATTCATAATTCATGATTCATTTCATGATTCAATTCATGATTCATGATCCATGATTCAATTCATGATTCATGATTCATGATTCAATTAATGATTCAATTGATGATTCGATTTATGATTCATGATTCATGATTCATGATTTAATTCATGATTCGATTTATGATTCATGATTCATGATTCATGATTCGATTCATGATTCATGATTCATGATTCATGATTCGATTCATGATTCATGATTCATGATTCATGATTCAATTCATGATTCATGATTCATGATTCAATTCATGATTCATGAATCATGATTTGATTCATGATTCATAATTCAATTCATGATTCAATTCATGATTCAATTCATGATTCAATTCATGATTCAATTCATGATTCAATTCATGATTCATTATTCATGATTCATTTCATGATTCATGATTCATTATTCAATTAATGATTCATGATTCAAGATTCGATTCATGATTCATGATTCAATTCATGATTCATGATTTAATTCATGATTCGATTCATGATCCATGATTCGATTCATGATTCATGATTCAATTCATGATTCATGATTTATGATTCATTTCATGAATTATGATTCATGATTCAATTCTTGATTCATGATTCGATTCATGATTTATTATTCATGATTCATGATTTAATTCATGATTCATGATTCAAATTATGATTCATGATTCATGATTCAATTCATGATTCACTTCATGATTCATGATTCAATTCATGATTCATTTCATAATTCATGATTCATGATTCATTTCATAATTCATGATTTATGATTGAATTCATGATTCATGATTCATTTCATGATTCATGATTCGATTCATGATTCATGATTCAATTCATGATTCATGATTCGATTCATGATTCATGATTCAATTCATGATTCATGATTCAATTCTTTAATCATGATTCATGATTCAGTATTCAATTCATGATTCATGATTCGATTCATGATTCATGATTCATAATTCAAATCATGATTCTATTCATGATTCATGATTCGATTCATAAATCATGATTCATGATTCGATTCATGATTCAAGATTCATGATTCGATTCATGATTCATGATTCAATTCATGATTCATGATTCAATTCATGATTCATGATTCAATTCTTTAATCATGATTCATGATTCAGTATTCAATTCATGATCCATGATTCATGATTCAATTCATGATTCATGAATCATGATTCAATTCATGATTCATGTTTCAATTCATGATTCAATTCATGATTCAATTTATGATTCATTATTCATGATTCAATTCATGAATTATTATTAAATTAATCATTCATGATTCAAGATTCGATTCATGATTCATGATTCATGTTTCAATTGATGATTCAATTCATGATTCAATTCATGATTCATTTTATGAATCATGACTCATGATTCAATTCATGATTCATGATTCGATTCATGATTTATTATTAATGATTCATGATTCAATTCATGATTCATGATTCAAATTATGATTCATGATTTAATTCATGATTCGATTCATGATTCATGATTCAATTCATGATTCACTTCATGATTCATGATTCATGATTCAATTCATGATTCATGATTCAATTCATGATTCATGATTCATTACATGATTCATTTCATGATTCATGTTTGAATTCATGTTTGAATTCATGATTCATGATTCAATTCATGATTTATTTCATGATTCTTGATTTATGATTCAATTCATGATTCAATTCATGATTCATGATTCAATTCATGATTCATGATTCATTTCATGATTCATTTCACGATTTATGATTTAATTCTTGATTCAATTCATGATTCATGATTTATTTCATGATTTATTTCATGATTCATTATTGATGATTCAATTCATGATTCAGATCATGATTCATTTTATGATTCATAATTCATGATTCATTTCATGATTCAATTCATGATTCATGATCCATGATTCAATTCATGATTCATGATTCATGATTGAATTAATGATTCAAGATTCGATTCATGATTTATGATTCAAATCATGATTCATGATTCATGATTCAATTCATGATTCAATTGATGATTCGATTTATGATTCATGATTCATGATTCATGATTTAATTCATGATTCGATTTATGATTCATGATTCATGATTCATGATTCGATTCATGATTCATGATTCATGATTCATAATTCGATTCATGATTCATGATTCATGATTCATGATTCAATTCATGATTCATGATTCATGATTCAATTCATGATTCATGAATCATGATTCGATTCATGATTCATAATTCAATTCATGATTCAATTCATGATTCAATTCATGATTCAATTCATGATTCAATTCATGATTCAATTCATGATTCAATTCATGATTCAATTCATGATTCAATTCATGATTCATTATTCATGATTCATTTCATGATTCATGATTCATTATTCAATTAATGATTCATGATTCAAGATTCGATTCATGATTCATGATTCAATTCATGATTCATGATTCAATTCATGATTCATGATTTATGATTCATTTCATGAATCATGATTCATGATTCAATTCTTGATTCATGATTCGATTCATGATTTATTATTCATGATTCATGATTTAATTCATGATTCATGATTCAAATTATGATTCATGATTCATGATTCAATTCATGATTCGATTCATGATTCATGATTCGATTCATGATTCATGATTCATGATTCAATTCATGATTCACTTCATGATTCATGATTTAATTCATGATTCATTTCATAATTCATGATTCATGATTCATTTCATAATTCATGATTCATAATTTGATTCATGATTCATGTTTCAATTCATGATTCATTTCTTGATTCAATTCATAATTCAATTCATGATTCATGATTTAATTCATGATTCGATTTATGATTCGAGATTCATGATTCATGATTCGATTCATGATTCATGATTCATGATTCATGATTCGATTCATGATTCATGATTCATGATTCATGATTCAATTCATGATTCATGATTCATGATTCAATTCATGATTCATGAATCATGATTCGATTCATGATTCATAATTCAATTCATGATTCAATTCATGATTCAATTCATGATTCAATTCATGATTCAATTCATGATTCAATTCATGATTCATTATTCAAGATTCATTTCATGATTCATGATTCATTATTCAATTAATGATTCATGATTCAAGATTCGATTTATGAATCATGATTCAATTCATGATTCATGATTTAATTCATGATTCGATTCATGATTCATGATTCGATTCATGATTCATGATTCAATTCATGATTCATGATTCGATTCATGATTTATTATTCATGATTCATGATTCAATTCATGATTCATGATTCAAATTATGATTCATGATTCATGACATGATTCAATTCATGATTCGATTCATGATTCATGATTCGATTCATGATTCATGATTCATGACATGATTCACTTCATGATTCATGATTCAATTCATGATTCATGATTGAATTCATGATTCATGATTCATTTCATGATTCATGATTCATGATTCGATTCATGATTCATGATTCAATTCATGATTCATGATTCGATTCATGATTCATGATTCATGATTCAAATCATGATTCTATTCATGATTCATGATTCGATTCATAATTCATGATTCATGATTCGATTCATGATTCATGATTCATGATTCGATTCATGATTCATGATTCAATTCATGATTCATGATTCAATTCATGATTCATTATTCAATTCTTTAATCATGATTCATGATTCAGTATTCAATTCATGATTCATGATTCATGATTCAATTCATGATTCATGAATCATGATTCAATTCATGATTCATGTTTCAATTCATGATTCAATTCATGATTCAATTTATGATTCATGATTCATGATTCAATTCATGATTCATTATTCAATTAATCATTCATGATTCAAGATTCGATTCATGATTCATGATTCATGATTTAATTCATGATTCATGATTCATGATTCATGATTCGAGTCATGATTCATGATTCATGATTCAATTCATGATTCATGATTCATGATTCAATTCATGATTCATGTTTCAATTAAAGATTCAATTCATGATTCAATTCATGATTCATTTCATGAATCATGACTCATGATTCAATTCATGATTCATGATTCGATTCATGATTTATTATTAATGATTCATGATTCAATTCATGATTCATGATTCAAATTATGATTCATGATTCAATTCATGATTCGATTCATGATTCATGATTCAATTCATGATTCACTTCATGATTCATGATTCAATTCATGATTCATGATTCATTACATGATTCATTTCATGATTCATGTTTGAATTCATGATTCAATTCATGATTCATTTCATGATTCATGATTCAATACATGATTCATGATTCAATTCATGATTTTTTTCATGATTCTTGATTTATGATTCAATTCATGATTCAATTCATGATTCATGATTCAATTCATGATTCATTATTCATGATTCATGATTCATGATTCAATTCGTGATTCATGATTCAATTCATGATTCATGATTCATTTCATGATTCATTTCACGATTTATGATTTAATTCTTGATTCAATTCATGATTCATGAATTATTTCATGATTTATTTCATGATTCATTATTGATGATTCAATTCATGATTCAGATCATGATTCATTTTATGATTCATAATTCATGATTCATTTCATGATTCAATTCATGATTCATGATCCATGATTCAATTCATGATTCATGATTCAATTAATGATTCAAGATTCGATTCATGATTTATGATTCAAATCATGATTCATGATTCATGATTCAATTCATGATTCAATTGATGATTCGATTTATGATTCATGATTCATGATTCATGATTTAATTCATGATTCGATTTATGATTCATGATTCATGATTCATGATTCGATTCATGATTCATGATTCGATTCATGATTCATGATTCAATTCATGATTGAATTCATGATTCAATTCATGATTCAATTCATGATTCAATTTATGATTCATTATTCATGATTCATTTCATGATTCATGATTCATTATTCAATTAATGATTCATGATTCAAGATTCGATTCATGATTCATGATTCAATTCATGATTCATGATTTAATTCATGATTCGATTCATGATCCATGATTCGATTCATGATTCATGATTCAATTCATGATTCAATTTATGATTCATTATTCATGATTCATTTCATGATTCATGATTCATTATTCAATTAATGATTCATGATTCAAGATTCGATTCATGATTCATGATTCAATTCATGATTCATGATTTATGATTCATTTCATGAATCATGATTCATGATTCAATTCTTGATTCATGATTCGATTCATGATTTATTATTCATGATTCATGATTCAATTCATTATTCAAATTATGATTCATGATTTATGATTCAATTCATGATTCGATTCATGATTCATGATTCGATTCATGATTCATGATTCATGATTCAATTCATGATTCACTTCATGATTCATGATTCAATTCATGATTCATTTCATAATTCATGATTCATGATTCATTTCATAATTCATGATTCATGATTCGATTCATGATTTATGATTCAATTCATGATTCATGATTTATGATTCAATTCATGATTCATGAATCATGATTCAATTCATGATTTATGTTTCAATTCATGATTCATGATTCAATTCATGATTTGTGATTCATGATTCAATTCATGATTCATGATTCGATTCATGATTCAATTCATAATTCAATTCATGATTCATTATTCAATTAATGATTCATGATTCAAGATTCGATTCATGATTCATGATTCATGATTCATGATTTAATTCATGATTCATGATTCATGATTCATGATTCGAGTCATGATTCATGATTCATGATTCAATTCATGATTCATGATTCATGTTTCAATTCATGATTCATGTTTCAATTCATGATTCAATTCATGATTCAATTCATGATTCATTTCATGAATCATGATTCATGATTCAATTCATGATTCATGATTCGATTCATGATTTATTATTAATGATTCATGATTCAATTCATGATTCATGATTCAAATTATGATTCATGATTCAATTCATGATTCGATTCATGATTCGATTCATGATTCATGATTCAATTCATGATTCACTTCATGATTCATGATTCAATTCATGATTCATGATTCAATTCATGATTCATGATTCATTACATGATTCATTTCATGATTCATGATTCATGATGCGATTCATGATTCATGATTCAATTCATGATTCATGATTCATGATTCAATTCATGATTCATGTTTGAATTCATGATTCAATTCATGATTCATTTCATGATTCATGATTCAATTCATGATTCATGATTCAATTCATGATTTATTTCATGATTCTTGATTTATGATTCAATTCATGATTCAATTCATGATTCATGATTCAATTCATGATTCATTATTCATGATTCATGATTCATGATTCATGATTCAATTCGTGATTCATGATTCAATTCATGATTCATTTCACGATTTATGATTTAATTCTTGATTCAATTCTTGATTCATTATTCGATTCATGATTTATTATTCATGATTCATGATTCAATTCATGATTCAAATTATGATTCATGATTCATGATTCAATTCATGATTCATGATTCAATTCATGATTCGATTCATTATTCATGATTCGATTCATGATTCATGATTCATGATTCAATTCATGATTCACTTCATGATTCATGATTCAATTCATGATTCATTTCATAATTCATGATTCATGATTCATTTCATAATTCATGATTCATGATTCGATTCATGATTTATGATTCAATTCATGATTCATGATTTATGATTCAATTCATGATTCATGAATCATGATTCAATTCATGATTCATGTTTCAATTCATGATTCATGATTCAATTCATGATTTGTGATTCATGATTCAATTCATGATTCATGATTCGATTCATGATTCAATTCATAATTCAATTCATGATTCATTATTCAATTAATGATTCATGATTCAAGATTCGATTCATGATTCATGATTCATGATTCATGATTTAATTCATGATTCATGATTCATGATTCATGATTCGAGTCATGATTCATGATTCATGATTCAATTCATGATTCATGATTCATGTTTCAATTCATGATTCATGTTTCAATTCATGATTCAATTCATGATTCAATTCATGATTCATTTCATGAATCATGATTCATGATTCAATTCATGATTCATGATTCGATTCATGATTTATTATTAATGATTCATGATTCAATTCATGATTCATGATTCAAATTATGATTCATGATTCAATTCATGATTCAATTTATGATTCATGATTCATGATTCAATTCATGATTCATTATTCAATTAATCATTCATGATTCAAGATTCGATTCATGATTCATGATTCATGATTTAATTCATGATTCATGATTCATGATTCATGATTCGAGTCATGATTCATGATTCATGATTCAATTCATGATTCATGATTCATGATTCAATTCATGATTCATGTTTCAATTAAAGATTCAATTCATGATTCAATTCATGATTCATTTCATGAATCATGACTCATGATTCAATTCATGATTCATGATTCGATTCATGATTTATTATTAATGATTCATGATTCAATTCATGATTCATGATTCAAATTATGATTCATGATTCAATTCATGATTCGATTCATGATTCATGATTCAATTCATGATTCACTTCATGATTCATGATTCAATTCATGATTCATGATTCATTACATGATTCATTTCATGATTCATGTTTGAATTCATGATTCAATTCATGATTCATTTCATGATTCATGATTCAATACATGATTCATGATTCAATTCATGATTTTTTTCATGATTCTTGATTTATGATTCAATTCATGATTCAATTCATGATTCATGATTCAATTCATGATTCATTATTCATGATTCATGATTCATGATTCAATTCGTGATTCATGATTCAATTCATGATTCATGATTCATTTCATGATTCATTTCACGATTTATGATTTAATTCTTGATTCAATTCATGATTCATGAATTATTTCATGATTTATTTCATGATTCATTATTGATGATTCAATTCATGATTCAGATCATGATTCATTTTATGATTCATAATTCATGATTCATTTAATGATTCAATTCATGATTCATGATCCATGATTCAATTCATGATTCATGATTCATGATTCAATTAATGATTCAAGATTCGATTCATGATTTATGATTCAAATCATGATTCATGATTCATGATTCAATTCATGATTCAATTGATGATTCGATTTATGATTCATGATTCATGATTCATGATTTAATTCATGATTCGATTTATGATTCATGATTCATGATTCATGATTCGATTCATGATTCATGATTCGATTCATGATTCATGATTCAATTCATGATTGAATTCATGATTCAATTCATGATTCAATTCATGATTCAATTTATGATTCATTATTCATGATTCATTTCATGATTCATGATTCATTATTCAATTAATGATTCATGATTCAAGATTCGATTCATGATTCATGATTCAATTCATGATTCATGATTTAATTCATGATTCGATTCATGATCCATGATTCGATTCATGATTCATGATTCAATTCATGATTCAATTTATGATTCATTATTCATGATTCATTTCATGATTCATGATTCATTATTCAATTAATGATTCATGATTCAAGATTCGATTCATGATTCATGATTCAATTCATGATTCATGATTTATGATTCATTTCATGAATCATGATTCATGATTCAATTCTTGATTCATGATTCGATTCATGATTTATTATTCATGATTCATGATTCAATTCATTATTCAAATTATGATTCATGATTTATGATTCAATTCATGATTCGATTCATGATTCATGATTCGATTCATGATTCATGATTCATGATTCAATTCATGATTCACTTCATGATTCATGATTCAATTCATGATTCATTTCATAATTCATGATTCATGATTCATTTCATAATTCATGATTCATGATTCGATTCATGATTTATGATTCAATTCATGATTCATGATTTATGATTCAATTCATGATTCATGAATCATGATTCAATTCATGATTTATGTTTCAATTCATGATTCATGATTCAATTCATGATTTGTGATTCATGATTCAATTCATGATTCATGATTCGATTCATGATTCAATTCATAATTCAATTCATGATTCATTATTCAATTAATGATTCATGATTCAAGATTCGATTCATGATTCATGATTCATGATTCATGATTTAATTCATGATTCATGATTCATGATTCATGATTCGAGTCATGATTCATGATTCATGATTCAATTCATGATTCATGATTCATGTTTCAATTCATGATTCATGTTTCAATTCATGATTCAATTCATGATTCAATTCATGATTCAATTCATGAATCATGATTCATGATTCAATTCATGATTCATGATTCGATTCATGATTTATTATTAATGATTCATGATTCAATTCATGATTCATGATTCAAATTATGATTCATGATTCAATTCATGATTCGATTCATGATTCGATTCATGATTCATGATTCAATTCATGATTCACTTCATGATTCATGATTCAATTCATGATTCATGATTCAATTCATGATTCATGATTCATTACATGATTCATTTCATGATTCATGATTCATGATGCGATTCATGATTCATGATTCAATTCATGATTCATGATTCATGATTCAATTCATGATTCATGTTTGAATTCATGATTCAATTCATGATTCATTTCATGATTCATGATTCAATTCATGATTCATGATTCAATTCATGATTTATTTCATGATTCTTGATTTATGATTCAATTCATGATTCAATTCATGATTCATGATTCAATTCATGATTCATTATTCATGATTCATGATTCATGATTCATGATTCAATTCGTGATTCATGATTCAATTCATGATTCATTTCACGATTTATGATTTAATTCTTGATTCAATTCTTGATTCATTATTCGATTCATGATTTATTATTCATGATTCATGATTCAATTCATGATTCAAATTATGATTCATGATTCATGATTCAATTCATGATTCATGATTCAATTCATGATTCGATTCATTATTCATGATTCGATTCATGATTCATGATTCATGATTCAATTCATGATTCACTTCATGATTCATGATTCAATTCATGATTCATTTCATAATTCATGATTCATGATTCATTTCATAATTCATGATTCATGATTCGATTCATGATTTATGATTCAATTCATGATTCATGATTTATGATTCAATTCATGATTCATGAATCATGATTCAATTCATGATTCATGTTTCAATTCATGATTCATTATTCAATTCATGATTTGTGATTCATGATTCAATTCATGATTCATGATTCGATTCATGATTCAATTCATAATTCAATTCATGATTCATTATTCAATTAATGATTCATGATTCAAGATTCGATTCATGATTCATGATTCATGATTCATGATTTAATTCATGATTCATGATTCATGATTCATGATTCGAGTCATGATTCATGATTCATGATTCAATTCATGATTCATGATTCATGTTTCAATTCATGATTCATGTTTCAATTCATGATTCAATTCATGATTCAATTCATGATTCATTTCATGAATCATGATTCATGATTCAATTCATGATTCATGATTCGATTCATGATTTATTATTAATGATTCATGATTCAATTCATGATTCATGATTCAAATTATGATTCATGATTCAATTCATGATTCGATTCATGATTCGATTCATGATTCATGATTCAATTCATGATTCACTTCATGATTCATGATTCAATTCATGATTCATGATTCAATTCATGATTCATGATTCATTACATGATTCATTTCATGATTCATGATTCATGATGCGATTCATGATTCATGATTCAATTCATGATTCATGATTCATGATTCAATTCATGATTCATGTTTGAATTCATGATTCAATTCATGATTCATTTCATGATTCATGATTCAATTCATGATTCATGATTCAATTCATGATTTATTTCATGATTCTTGATTTATGATTCAATTCATGATTCAATTCATGATTCATGATTCAATTCATGATTCATTATTCATGATTCATGATTCATGATTCATGATTCAATTCGTGATTCATGATTCAATTCATGATTCATTTCACGATTTATGATTTAATTCTTGATTCAATTCTTGATTCATTATTCGATTCATGATTTATTATTCATGATTCATGATTCAATTCATGATTCAAATTATGATTCATGATTCATGATTCAATTCATGATTCATGATTCAATTCATGATTCGATTCATGATTCATGATTCGATTCATGATTCATGATTCATGATTCAATTCATGATTCACTTCATGATTCATGATTCAATTCATGATTCATTTCATAATTCATGATTCATGATTCATTTCATAATTCATGATTCATGATTCGATTCATGATTCATGATTCAATTCATGATTCATGAATCATGATTCAATTCATGATTCATGTTTCAATTCATGATTCAATTCATGATTCAATTTATGATTCATGATTCATGATTCAATTCATGATTCATGATTCAAATTATGATTCATGATTCAATTCATGATTCGATTCATGATTCGATTCATGATTCATGATTCAATTCATGATTCACTTCATGATTCATGATTCAATTCATGATTCATGATTCAATTCATGATTCATGATTCATTACATGATTCATTTCATGATTCATGATTCATGATTCGATTCATGATTCATGATTCAATTCATGATTCATGATTCATGATTCAATTCATGATTCATGTTTGAATTCATGATTCAATTCATGATTCATTTTATGATTCATGATTCAATTCATGATTCATGATTCAATTCATGATTTATTTCATGATTCTTGATTTATGATTCAATTCATGATTCAATTCATGATTCATGATTCAATTCATGATTCATTATTCATGATTCATGATTCATGATTCATGATTCAATTCGTGATTCATGATTCATGATTCATTTCATGATTCATTTCACGATTTATGATTTAATTCTTGATTCAATTCATGATTCATGATTTATTTCATGATTTATTTCATGATTCATTATTGATGATTCAATTCATGATTCAGATCATGATTCATTTTATGATTCATAATTCATGATTCATTTCATGATTCAATTCATGATTCATGATCCATGATTAAATTCATGATTCATGATTCATGATTCAATTAATGATTCATGATCCATGATTAAATTCATGATTCATGATTCATGATTCAATTAATGATTCATGATTTATGATTCAAATCATGATTCATGATTCATGATTCAATTCATGATTCAATTCATGATTCGATTTATGATTCATGATTCATTATTCATGATTTAATTCATGATTCGATTTATGATTCGAGATTCATATTTCATGATTCGATTCATGATTCATGATTCATGATTCAATTCATGATTCATGATTCATGATTCAATTCATGATTCATGAATCATGATTCGATTCATGATTCATAATTCAATTCATGATTCAATTCATGATTCAATTCATGATTCAATTCATGATTCAATTCATGATTCATTATTCATGATTCATTTCATGATTCATGATTCATTATTCAATTAATGATTCATGATTCAAGATTCGATTTATGAATCATGATTCAATTCATGATTCATGATTTAATTCATGATTCGATTCATGATTCATGATTCGATTCATGATTCATGATTCAATTCATGATTCATGATTCGATTCATGATTTATTATTCATGATTCATGATTCAATTCATGATTCATGATTCAAATTATGATTCATGATTCATGATTCAATTCATGATTCGATTCATGATTCATGATTCGATTCATGATTCATGACATGATTCACTTCATGATTCATGATTCAATTCATGATTCATGATTCAATTCATGATTCATGATTCATGATTCGATTCATGATTCATGATTCAATTCATGATTCATGATTCAATTCATGATTCATGATTCATGATTCAATTCTTTAATCATGATTCATGATTCAGTATTCAATTCATGATTCATGATTCGATTCATGATTCATGATTCATGATTCAAATCATGATTCTATTCATGATTCATGATTCGATTCATAATTCATGATTCATGATTCGATTCATGATTCAATTCATGATTCAATTTATGATTCATGATTCATGATTCAATTCATGATTCATTATTCAATTAATCATTCATGATTCAAGATTCGATTCATAATTCATGATTCATGATTTAATTCATGATTCATGATTCATGATTCATGATTCGAGTCATGATTCATGATTCATGATTCAATTCATGATTCATGATTCATGATTCAATTCATGATTCATGTTGCAATTAAAGATTCAATTCATGATTCAATTCATGATTCATTTCATGATTCATGACTCATGATTCAATTCATGATTCATGATTCGATTCATGATTTATTATTAATGATTCATGATTCAATTCATGATTCATGATTCAAATTATGATTCATGATTCAATTCATGATTCGATTCATGATTCATGATTCAATTCATGATTCACTTCATGATTCATGATTCAATTCATGATTCATGATTCAATTCATGATTCATGATTCATTACATGATTCATTTCATGATTCATGTTTGAATTCATGATTCAATTCATGATTCATTTCATAATTCATGATTCAATTCATGATTCATGATTCAATTCATGATTTATTTCATGATTCTTGATTTATGATTCAATTCATGATTCAATTCATGATTCATGATTCAATTCATGATTCATGATTCATGATTCATGATTCAATTCGTGATTCATGATTCAATTCATGATTCATGATTCATTTCATGATTCATTTCACGATTTATGATTTAATTCTTGATTCAATTCATGATTCGTGATTTATTTCATGATTTATTTCATGATTCATTATTGATGATTCAATTCATGATTCAGATCATGATTCATTTTATGATGCATAATTCATGATTCATTTCATGATTCAATTCATGATTCATGATCCATGATTCAATTCATGATTCATGTTGCAATTAAAGATTCAATTAATGATTTAATTCATGATTCATTTCATGATTCATGACTCATGATTCAATTCATGATTCATGATTCGATTCATGATTTATGATTCAAATCATGATTCATGATTCATGATTCAATTCATGATTCAATTGATGATTCGATTTATGATTCATGATTCATGATTCATGATTTAATTCATGATTCGATTTATGATTCATGATTCATGATTCATGATTCGATTCATGATTCATGATTCATGATTCATGATTTGATTCATGATTCATGATTCATGATTCAATTCATGATTCATGATTCAATTCATGATTCATGAATCATGATTCGATTCATGATTCATAATTCAATTCATGATTGAATTCATGATTCAATTCATGATTCAATTCATGATTCAATTTATGATTCATTATTCATGATTCATTTCATAATTCATGATTCATTATTCAATTAATGATTCATGATTCAAGATTCGATTCATGATTCATGATTCAATTCATGATTCATGATTTAATTCATGATTCGATTCATGATCCATGATTCGATTCATGATTCATGATTCAATTCATGATTCAATTCATGATTCAATTTATGATTCATTATTCATGATTCATTTCATGATTCATGATTCATTATTCAATTAATGATTCATGATTCAAGATTCGATTCATGATTCATGATTCAATTCATGATTCATGATTTAATTCATGATTCGATTCATGATCCATGATTCGATTCATGATTCATGATTCAATTCATGATTCATGATTTATGATTCATTTCATGAATCATGATTCATGATTCAATTCTTGATTCATGATTCGATTCATGATTTATTATTCATGATTCATGATTCAATTCATGATTCATGATTCAAATTATGATTCATGATTCATGATTCAATTCATGATTCGATTCATGATTCATGATTCGATTCATGATTCATGATTCAATTCATGATTCACTTCATGATTCATGATTCAATTCATGATTCATTTCATAATTCATGATTCATGATTCATTTCATAATTCATGATTCATGATTCGATTCATGATTCATGATTCAATTCATGATTCATAATTCATGATTTAATTCTTTAATCATGATTCATGATTCAATTCATGATTCATGATTCATGATTCAATTCTTTAATCATGATTCATGATTCAGTATTCAATTCATGATTCATGATTCAATTCATGATTCATGATTCATGATTCGATTCATGATTCAATTCATGATTCCTGATTCAATTCATGATTCATTATTCATGATTCCTGATTCAATTCATGATTCATGATTCCTTATTCAATTCATGATTCATGATTCATGTTTCAATTCATGATTCATTTCTTGATTCAATTCAAAATTCAATTCATGATTCATGATTCAATTCATGATTCATGATGCATGATTCATGTTTGAATTCATGATTCAATTCATGATTCATGATTCATTTCATGATTCATTTCACGATTTATGATTTAATTCTTGATTCAATTCATGATTCATGATTTATTTCATGATTTATTTCATGATTCATGATTGATGATTCAATTCATGATTCAGATCATGATTCATTTTATGATTCATAATTCATGATTCATTTCATGATTCAATTCATGATTCATGATCCATGATTCAATTAATGATTCATGATTCATGATTCAATTAATGATTCAAGATTCGATTCATGATTTATGATTCAAATCATGATTCATGATTCATGATTCAATTCATGATTCAATTCATGATTCGATTTATGATTCATGATTCATGATTCATGATTTAATTCATGATTCGATTTATGATTCAAGATTCATGATTCATGATTCGATTCATGATTCATGATTCATGATTCATGATTCGATTCATGATTCATGATTCATGATTCAATTCATGATTCATGATTTATGATTCAATTCATGATTCATGAATCATGATTCGATTCATGATTTAATTCATTATTCGATTCATGATTCATGATTCGATTCATGATTCATGATTCAATTCATGATTCATGATTTATGATTCATTTCATGAATCATGATTTATGATTCAATTCTTGATTCATGATTCGATTCATGATTTATTATTCATGATTCATGATTCAATTCATGATTCATGATTCAAATTATGATTCATGATTCATGATTCAATTCATGATTCGATTCATGATTCATGATTCGATTCATGATTCATGATTCATGATTCATGACATGATTCACTTCATGATTCATGATTCAATTCATGATTCATGATTGAATTCATTATTCATGATTCATTTCATGATTCATGATTCATGATTCGATTCATGATTCATGATTCAATTCATGATTCATGATTCAATTCATGATTCATGATTCAATTCATGATTCATGATTCATGATTCAATTCTTTAATCATGATTCATGATTCAGTATTCAATTCATGATTCATGATTCGATTCATGATTCATGATTCATGATTCGATTCATGATTCAATTCATGATTCATGATTCGATTCATAATTCATGATTCATGATTCGATTCATGATTCATGATTCATGTTTTAATTCATGATTCAATTCATGATTCAATTTATGATTCATGATTCATGATTCAATTCATGATTCATTATTCAATTAATGATTCATGATTCAAGATTCGATTCATGATTCATGATTCATGATTTAATTCATGATTCATGATTCATGATTCATGATTCGAGTCATGATTCATGATTCAATTCATGATTCATGATTCATGATTCAATTCATGATTCATGTTTCAATTGATGATTCAATTGATGATTCAATTCATGATTCATTTCATGAATCATGACTCATGATTCAATTCATGATTCATGATTCGATTCATGATTTATTATTAATGATTTATGATTCAATTCATGATTCATGATTCAAATTATGATTCATGATTCAATTCATGATTCGATTCATAATTCATGATTCAATTCATGATTTACTTCATGATTCATGATTCAATTCATGATTCATGATTCAATTCATGATTCATGATTCATTACATGATTCATTTCATGATTCATGTTTGAATTCATGATTCAATTCATGATTCATTTCATGATTCATGATTCAATTCATGATTCATGATTCAATTCATGATTTATTTCATGATTCTTGATTTATGATTCAATTCATGATTCAATTCATGATTCATGATTCAATTCATGATTCATTATTCATGATTCATGATTCATGATTCAATTCGTGATTCATGATTCAATTCATGATTCATGATTCATTTCATGATTCATTTCACGATTTATGATTTAATTCTTGATTCAATTCATGATTCATGATTTATTTCATGATTTATTTCATGATTCATTATTGATGATTCAATTCATGATTCAGATCATGATTCATTTTATGATTCATAATTCATGATTCATTTCATGATTCAATTCATGATTCATGATCCATGATTCAATTCATGATTCATGATTCATGATTCAATTAATGATTCAATTGATGATTCGATTTATGATTCATGATTCATGATTCATGATTTAATTCATGATTCGATTTATGATTCATGATTCATGATTCATGATTCGATTCATGATTCATGATTCATGATTCATGATTCATGATTCATGATTCGATTCATGATTCATGATTCATGATTCATGATTCAATTCATGATTCATGATTCAATTCATGATTCATGAATCATGATTCGATTCATGATTCATGATTCAATTCATGATTCAATTCATGATTCAATTCATGATTCATTATTCATGATTCATTTCATGATTCATGATTCATTATTCAATTAATGATTCAAGATTCAAGATTCGATTCATGATTCATGATTCAATTCATGATTCATGATTTAATTCATGATTCGATTCATGATCCATGATTCGATTCATGATTCATGATTCAATTCATGATTCATAATTTATGATTCATTTCATGAATCATGATTTATGATTCAATTCTTGATTCATGATTCGATTCATGATTTATTATTCATGATTCATGATTCAATTCATGATTCATAATTCAAATTATGATTCATGATTCATGATTCAATTCATGATTCGATTCATGATTCATGATTGAATTCATGATTCATTTCATGATTCATGATTCGATTCATGATTCATGATTCAATTCATGATTCATGATTCAATTCATGATTCATGATTCATGATTCAATTCTTTAATCATGATTCATGATTCAGTATTCAATTCATGATTCATGATTCGATTCATGATTCATGATTCATGATTCGATTCATGATTCAATTCATGATTCATGATTCGATTCATAATTCATGATTCATGATTCGATTCATGATTCATGATTCATGATTCATGATTCGATTCATGATTGATGATTCAATTCATGATTCATGATTCAATTCATGATTCATGATTCATGATTCAATTCTTTAATCATGATTCATGATTCAGTATTCAATTCATGATTCATGATTCGATTCATGATTCATGATTCATGATTCAATTCATGATTCAATTCATGATTCCTGATTCAATTCATGATTCATGATTCATGATTCCTGATTCAATTCATGATTCATGATTCCTTATTCAATTCATGATTCATGATTCATGATTCAATTCATGATTCATGAATCATGAATCGATTCATGATTCATGTTTCAATTCATGATTCATTTCTTGATTTAATTCATAATTCAATTCATGATTCATGATTCAATTCATGATTCATGATTCAATTCATGATTTATTTCATGATTCTTGATTTATGATTCAATTCATGATTCAATTCATGATTCATGATTCAATTCATGATTCATTATTCATGATTCATGATTCATGATTCATGATTCAATTCGTGATTCATGATTCAATTCATGATTCATGATTCATTTCATGATTCATTTCACGATTTATGATTTAATTCTTGATTCAATTCATGATTCATGATTTATTTCATGATTTATTTCATGATTCATTATTGATGATTCAATTCATGATTCAGATCATGATTCATTTTATGATTCATAATTCATGATTCATTTCATGATTCAATTCATGATTCATGATCCATGATTAAATTCATGATTCATTATTCATGATTCAATTAATGATTCATGATCCATGATTAAATTCATGATTCATGATTCATGATTCAATTAATGATTCATGATTTATGATTCAAATCATGATTCATGATTCATGATTCAATTCATGATTCAATTCATGATTCGATTTATGATTCATGATTCATTATTCATGATTTAATTCATGATTCGATTTATGATTCGAGATTCATATTTCATGATTCGATTCATGATTCATGATTCATGATTCAATTCATGATTCATGATTCATGATTCAATTCATGATTCATGAATCATGATTCGATTCATGATTCATAATTCAATTCATGATTCAATTCATGATTCAATTCATGATTCAATTCATGATTCAATTCATGATTCATTATTCATGATTCATTTCATGATTCATGATTCATTATTCAATTAATGATTCATGATTCAAGATTCGATTTATGAATCATGATTCAATTCATGATTCATGATTTAATTCATGATTCGATTCATGATTCATGATTCGATTCATGATTCATGATTCAATTCATGATTCATGATTCGATTCATGATTTATTATTCATGATTCATGATTCAATTCATGATTCATGATTCAAATTATGATTCATGATTCATGATTCAATTCATGATTCGATTCATGATTCATGATTCGATTCATGATTCATGACATGATTCACTTCATGATTCATGATTCAATTCATGATTCATGATTCAATTCATGATTCATGATTCATGATTCGATTCATGATTCATGATTCAATTCATGATTCATGATTCAATTCATGATTCATGATTCATGATTCAATTCTTTAATCATGATTCATGATTCAGTATTCAATTCATGATTCATGATTCGATTCATGATTCATGATTCATGATTCAAATCATGATTCTATTCATGATTCATGATTCGATTCATAATTCATGATTCATGATTCGATTCATGATTCAATTCATGATTCAATTTATGATTCATGATTCATGATTCAATTCATGATTCATTATTCAATTAATCATTCATGATTCAAGATTCGATTCATAATTCATGATTCATGATTTAATTCATGATTCATGATTCATGATTCATGATTCGAGTCATGATTCATGATTCATGATTCAATTCATGATTCATGATTCATGATTCAATTCATGATTCATGTTGCAATTAAAGATTCAATTCATGATTCAATTCATGATTCATTTCATGATTCATGACTCATGATTCAATTCATGATTCATGATTCGATTCATGATTTATTATTAATGATTCATGATTCAAATCATGATTCATGATTCAAATTATGATTCATGATTCAATTCATGATTCGATTCATGATTCATGATTCAATTCATGATTCACTTCATGATTCATGATTCAATTCATGATTCATGATTCAATTCATGATTCATGATTCATTACATGATTCATTTCATGATTCATGTTTGAATTCATGATTCAATTCATGATTCATTTCATGATTCATGATTCAATTCATGATTCATGATTCAATTAATGATTTATTTCATGATTCTTGATTTATGATTCAATTCATGATTCAATTCATGATTCATGATTCAATTCATGATTCATGATTCATGATTCATGATTCAATTCGTGATTCATGATTCAATTCATGATTCATGATTCATTTCATGATTCATTTCACGATTTATGATTTAATTCTTGATTCAATTCATGATTCATGATTTATTTCATGATTTATTTCATGATTCATTATTGATGATTCAATTCATGATTCAGATCATGATTCATTTTATGATGCATAATTCATGATTCATTTCATGATTCAATTCATGATTCATGATCCATGATTCAATTCATGATTCATGTTGCAATTAAAGATTCAATTAATGATTTAATTCATGATTCATTTCATGATTCATGACTCATGATTCAATTCATGATTCATGATTCGATTCATGATTTATGATTCAAATCATGATTCATGATTCATGATTCAATTCATGATTCAATTGATGATTCGATTTATGATTCATGATTCATGATTCATGATTTAATTCATGATTCGATTTATGATTCATGATTCATGATTCATGATTCGATTCATGATTCATGATTCATGATTTGATTCATGATTCATGATTCATGATTCAATTCATGATTCATGATTCAATTCATGATTCATGAATCATGATTCGATTCATGATTCATAATTCAATTCATGATTGAATTCATGATTCAATTCATGATTCAATTCATGATTCAATTTATGATTCATTATTCATGATTCATTTCATAATTCATGATTCATTATTCAATTAATGATTCATGATTCAAGATTCGATTCATGATTCATGATTCAATTCATGATTCATGATTTAATTCATGATTCGATTCATGATCCATGATTCGATTCATGATTCATGATTCAATTCATGATTCAATTCATGATTCAATTTATGATTCATTATTCATGATTCATTTCATGATTCATGATTCATTATTCAATTAATGATTCATGATTCAAGATTCGATTCATGATTCATGATTCAATTCATGATTCATGATTTAATTCATGATTCGATTCATGATCCATGATTCGATTCATGATTCATGATTCAATTCATGATTCATGATTTATGATTCATTTCATGAATCATGATTCATGATTCAATTCTTGATTCATGATTCGATTCATGATTTATTATTCATGATTCATGATTCAATTCATGATTCATGATTCAAATTATGATTCATGATTCATGATTCAATTCATGATTCGATTCATGATTCATGATTCGATTCATGATTCATGATTCATGATTCAATTCATGATTCACTTCATGATTCATGATTCAATTCATGATTCATTTCATAATTCATGATTCATGATTCATTTCATAATTCATGATTCATGATTCGATTCATGATTCATGATTCAATTCATGATTCATAATTCATGATTTAATTCTTTAATCATGATTCATGATTCAATTCATGATTCATGATTCATGATTCAATTCTTTAATCATGATTCATGATTCAGTATTCAATTCATGATTCATGATTCAATTCATGATTCATGATTCATGATTCGATTCATGATTCAATTCATGATTCCTGATTCAATTCATGATTCATTATTCATGATTCCTGATTCAATTCATGATTCATGATTCCTTATTCAATTCATGATTCATGATTCATGTTTCAATTCATGATTCATTTCTTGATTCAATTCAAAATTCAATTCATGATTCATGATTCAATTCATGATTCATGATGCATGATTCATGTTTGAATTCATGATTCAATTCATGATTCATGATTCATTTCATGATTCATTTCACGATTTATGATTTAATTCTTGATTCAATTCATGATTCATGATTTATTTCATGATTTATTTCATGATTCATGATTGATGATTCAATTCATGATTCAGATCATGATTCATTTTATGATTCATAATTCATGATTCATTTCATGATTCAATTCATGATTTATGATCCATGATTCAATTAATGATTCATGATTCATGATTCAATTAATGATTCAAGATTCGATTCATGATTTATGATTCAAATCATGATTCATGATTCATGATTCAATTCATGATTCAATTCATGATTCGATTTATGATTCATGATTCATGATTCATGATTTAATTCATGATTCGATTTATGATTCAAGATTCATGATTCATGATTCGATTCATGATTCATGATTCATGATTCATGATTCGATTCATGATTCATGATTCATGATTCAATTCATGATTCATGATTCATGATTCAATTCATGATTCATGAATCATGATTCGATTCATGATTTAATTCATTATTCGATTCATGATTCATGATTCGATTCATGATTCATGATTCAATTCATGATTCATGATTTATGATTCATTTCATGAATCATGATTTATGATTCAATTCTTGATTCATGATTCGATTCATGATTTATTATTCATGATTCATGATTCAATTCATGATTCATGATTCAAATTATGATTCATGATTCATGATTCAATTCATGATTCGATTCATGATTCATGATTCGATTCATGATTCATGATTCATGATTCATGACATGATTCACTTCATGATTCATGATTCAATTCATGATTCATGATTGAATTCATTATTCATGATTCATTTCATGATTCATGATTCATGATTCGATTCATGATTCATGATTCAATTCATGATTCATGATTCAATTCATGATTCATGATTCAATTCATGATTCATGATTCATGATTCAATTCTTTAATCATGATTCATGATTCAGTATTCAATTCATGATTCATGATTCGATTCATGATTCATGATTCATGATTCGATTCATGATTCAATTCATGATTCATGATTCGATTCATAATTCATGATTCATGATTCGATTCATGATTCATGATTCATGTTTTAATTCATGATTCAATTCATGATTCAATTTATGATTCATGATTCATGATTCAATTCATGATTCATTATTCAATTAATGATTCATGATTCAAGATTCGATTCATGATTCATGATTCATGATTTAATTCATGATTCATGATTCATGATTCATGATTCGAGTCATGATTCATGATTCAATTCATGATTCATGATTCATGACTCAATTCATGATTCATGTTTCAATTGATGATTCAATTGATGATTCAATTCATGATTCATGACTCATGATTCAATTCATGATTCATGATTCGATTCATGATTTATTATTAATGATTTATGATTCAATTCATGATTCATGATTCAAATTATGATTCATGATTCAATTCATGATTCGATTCATAATTCATGATTCAATTCATGATTTACTTCATGATTCATGATTCAATTCATGATTCATGATTCAATTCATGATTCATGATTCATTACATGATTCATTTCATGATTCATGTTTGAATTCATGATTCAATTCATGATTCATTTCATGATTCATGATTCAATTCATGATTCATGATTCAATTCATGATTTATTTCATGATTCTTGATTTATGATTCAATTCATGATTCAATTCATGATTCATGATTCAATTCATGATTCATTATTCATGATTCATGATTCATGATTCAATTCGTGATTCATGATTCAATTCATGATTCATGATTCATTTCATGATTCATTTCACGATTTATGATTTAATTCTTGATTCAATTCATGATTCATGATTTATTTCATGATTTATTTCATGATTCATTATTGATGATTCAATTCATGATTCAGATCATGATTCATTTTATGATTCATAATTCATGATTCATTTCATGATTCAATTCATGATTCATGATCCATGATTCAATTCATGATTCATGATTCATGATTCAATTAATGATTCAATTGATGATTCGATTTATGATTCATGATTCATGATTCATGATTTAATTCATGATTCGATTTATGATTCATGATTCATGATTCATGATTCGATTCATGATTCATGATTCATGATTCATGATTCATGATTCATGATTCGATTCATGATTCATGATTCATGATTCATGATTCAATTCATGATTCATGATTCAATTCATGATTCATGAATCATGATTCGATTCATGATTCATGATTCAATTCATGATTCAATTCATGATTCAATTCATGATTAATTATTCATGATTCATTTCATGATTCATGATTCATTATTCAATTAATGATTCATGATTCAAGATTCGATTCATGATTCATGATTCAATTCATGATTCATGATTTAATTCATGATTCGATTCATGATCCATGATTCGATTCATGATTCATGATTCAATTCATGATTCATAATTTATGATTCATTTCATGAATCATGATTTATGATTCAATTCTTGATTCATGATTCGATTCATGATTTATTATTCATGATTCATGATTCAATTCATGATTCATAATTCAAATTATGATTCATGATTCATGATTCAATTCATGATTCGATTCATGATTCATGATTGAATTCATGATTCATTTCATGATTCATGATTCGATTCATGATTGATGATTCAATTCATGATTCATGATTCAATTCATGATTCATGATTCATGATTCAATTCTTTAATCATGATTCATGATTCAGTATTCAATTCATGATTCATGATTCGATTCATGATTCATGATTCATGATTCAATTCATGATTCAATTCATGATTCCTGATTCAATTCATGATTCATGATTCATGATTCCTGATTCAATTCATGATTCATGATTCCTTATTCAATTCATGATTCATGATTCATGATTCAATTCATGATTCATGAATCATGAATCGATTCATGATTCATGTTTCAATTCATGATTCATTTCTTGATTTAATTCATAATTCAATTCATGATTCATGATTCAATTCATGATTCATGATGCATGATTCATGTTTGAATTCATGATTCAATTCATGATTCATGATTCATTTCATGATTCATTTCACGATTTATGATTTAATTCTTGATTCAATTCATGATTCATGATTTATTTCATGTTTTATTTCATGATTCATGATTGATGATTCAATTCATGATTCAGATCATGATTCATTTTATGATTCATAATTCATGATTCAATTCATGATTAAATTCATGACTCATGATTTATGATTCATGATTCATGATTCAATTAATGAATAAAGATTCAATTCATGTTTTATGATTCAAATCATGATTCATGATTCAAATCATGATTCGATTTATGATTCATGATTCATGATTCAATTCATGATTCGATTTATGATTCATGATTCATGATTCGATTCATGATTCATGATTCATGATTCATGATTCATGATTCGATTCATGATTCATGATTCATGATTCAATTCATGATTCATGATTCATGATTTAATTCATGATTCATGAATCATGATTCGATTCATGATTCATAATTCAATTCATGATTCAATTCATGATTTAATTCATGATTCAATTCATGATTCATTATTCATGATTCATTTCATGATTCATGATTCATTATTCAATTAATGATTCATGATTCAAGATTCGATTCATGATTCATGATTCAATTCATGATTCATGATTCATGATTTAATTCATGATTCGATTCATGATTCATGATTCGATTCATGATTCATGATTCATGATTCAATTCATGATTCATGATTTATGATTCATGATTCATGATTCAATTCATGATTCATGATTCATGATTTAATTCATGATTCGATTCATGATTCATGATTCGATTCATGATTCATGATTCATGATTCAATTCATGATTCATGATTTATGATTCATTTCATGAATCATGATTCATGATTCAATTCTTGATTCATGATTCGATTCATGATTTATTATTCATGATTCATGATTCAATTCATGATTCATGATTCAAATTATGATTCATGATTTAATTCATGATTTGATTCATGATTCATGATTCGATTCATGATTCATGATTCATGATTCAATTCATGATTCACTTCATGATTCATGTTTCAATTCATGATTCATGATTCAATTCATGATTCATGATTCAATTCTTTAATCATGATTCATGATTCAGTATACAATTCATGATTCATGATTCGATTTATGATTCATGATTCATGATTCAATTCATGATTCATGATTCGATTCATAATTCATGATTCATGATTCGATTCATGATTCATGATTCATGATTCAATTCATGATTCATGATTCATGATTCAACTCATGAATTATGATTCGATTCATTATTCATTATTCATGATTCAATTCCTGATTTATGATTTAATTCATGATTCATGATTCATTTTATGATTCATTTCATGATTCAAGATATATGATTCAATTCATGATTCATGATTCAATTCATAATTCATAATTTTATTCATGATTCATGATTTAATTCATGATTCATGATTCATGATTCAATTCATGATTAGATTCATGATTCATGATTCGATTCATGATTCATGATTCATGATTCAATTAATGATTCACTTCATGATTCGATTCATGATTCATGATTCATTATTCAATTCGTGATTCATGATTCAATTCATGATTCATGATTCATTTCATGATTCATTTCATGATTCATGATTGATGATTCAATTCATGATTCAGATCATGATTCATTTTATGATTCATAATTCATGATTCAATTCATGATTCAATTCATGATTCATGATTCATGATTCAATTCATGATTCATGATTCATGATTCGATTCATGATTCATGTTTGAATTCATGATTCAATTCATGATTCATTTCATGATTCATGATTCAATTCATGAATTATGATTCAATTCATGTTTCATGATTCAATTCATGATTCATGATTCATGATTCATAATTCAATTCATGGTTTGTGATTCATGGTTCGATTCATGATTCATGTATCGATTCATGATTCTTGATTCGAATCATGATTCATGATTCGATTCATAATTCATGATTCATGATTCGATTCATGATTCAAGATTCAATTCATGATTCATGATTCATGATTCAATTCATAATTCATGTTTTAAATCATGATTCAATTCATAATTCATGTTTTAATTTATGATTCATGATTCAATTCATGACTCAATTCATGATTCATGATTCAATTCATGATTCATGATTCTTAATTCATGATTCAATTAATGATTCATGATTCGATTCATGATTAAATTCATGATTCATGATTTACGATTTAATTCATGATTCATGATTCGATTCATGATTCATGATTCGATTCTTGATTCATGATTCAGTTCATGATTCATGATTCATGATTCAATTCATGATTCATGATTTATGATTCAATTTATGATTCATGATTTATTTCATGATTCAATTCATGGTTCATGAATCTTGATTCAATTCATGATTTATTTCATGATTCTTGATTCATGATTCAATTCATGATTCAATTAATGATTCATGATTCAATTCATGATTCATTATTCATGATTCATGATTCATGATTCATGATTCAATTTGTGATTCATGATTCAAAACCTGATTCATGATTCAATTCATGATTCATGATCCATTTTATGATTCATTTCATGATTCAAGATTCATGATTCAATTCATGATTTATGATTCATGATTCATTTTATTAATTCATTTCATGATTCAATTCATGATTCAATTCATGATTTATGATTCAATTCATGATTCATGATTCTTAATTCATGATTAAATTCATGATTCATATTTCGATTCATGATTCATGATTCATTTCTTGATTCATGATTCATGATTCAATTCATGATTCATGATTCAAATTATGATTCATGATTTAATTCATGATTTGATTCATGATTCATGATTCGATTCATGATTCATGATTCAATTCATGATTCACTTCATGATTCATGTTTCAATTCATGATTCATGATTCAATTCATGATTCATGATTCAATTCTTTAATCATGATTCATGATTCAGTATACAATTCATGATTCATGATTCGATTTATGATTCATGATTCATGATTCAATTCATGATTCATGATTCGATTCATAATTCATGATTCATGATTCGATTCATGATTCATGATTCATGATACAATTCATGATTCATGATTTATGATTCAATTCATCATTCATGATTTATGATTCAATTCATCATTCATGATTTATGATTCAATTCATGATTCATGATTTATTTCATGATTCATGATTCAATTCATGATTCATGATTCAATTTGTGATTTATGATTCATTTCATGATTTATGAAATATGATTCAAATTATAATTCAGATCATGATTCATTTTATGATTCATAATTCATGATTCAATTCATGATTCATGATTCAATTCATGATTCATGAATCAATTCATGATTCATGATTCATGATTCATGATTCAAATCATGATTCATGATTCATTTCATGATTCATTTCATTATTCATTATTCATGATTCAAAACATGATTCATGATTCATGATTGAATTCATGATTCATGATTCGATTCATGATTCATGATTTAATTCATGATTCATGATTCATGATTCTTAATTCATGATTCATGATTCTTAATTCATGATTCAATTCATGATTAATGATTCGATTCATGATTCATGATTCGATTCATGATTCAATTCATGATTCATGATTCATGATTCAATTCATGATTCATGATTCGATTTATGAGTCATGATTCGATTCTTGATTCATGATTCAGTTCATTAAACATGATTTATGATTCAATTCATGATTCATGATTTATGATTCAATTCATGATTCATGATTTATTTCATGATTCAATTCATGGTTCATGAATCTTGATTCAATTCATGATTTATTTCATGATTCTTGATTCATGATTCAATTCATGATTCATGTTTCAATTCATGATTCAATTCATGAATCATGATTCATGATTCAATTCATGATTCATGATTCGATTCATGATTTATTATTAATGATTCATGATTCAATTCATGATTCATGATTCAAATTATGATTCATGATTCAATTCATGATTCGATTCATGATTCGATTCATGATTCATGATTCAATTCATGATTCACTTCATGATTCATGATTCAATTCATGATTCATGATTCAATTCATGATTCATGATTCATTACATGATTCATTTCATGATTCATGATTCATGATTCGATTCATGATTCATGATTCAATTCATGATTCATGATTCAATTCATGATTCATGTTTGAATTCATTATTCAATTCATGATTCACTTCATGATTCATGATTCAATTCATGATTCATGATTCAATTCATGATTCATGATTCAAATCATGATTTATTTCATGATTCTTGATTTATGATTCAATTCTTGATTCAATTCATGATTCATGATTCAATTCATGATTCATTATTCATGATTCATGATTCATGATTCAATTCGTGATTCATGATTCAATTCATGATTCATGATACATTTCATGATTCATTTCACGATTTATGATTTAATTCTTGATTCAATTCATGATTCATGATTTATTTCATGATTTATTTCATGATTCATTATTGATGATTCAATTCATTATTCAGATCATGATTCATTTTATGATTCATAATTCATGATTCATTTCATGATTCAATTCATGATTCATGATCCATGATTCAATTCATGATTCATGATTCATGATTCAATTAATGATTCAAGATTTGATTCATGATTTATGATTCAAATCATGATTCATGATTCATGATTAAATTCATGATTCAATTCATGATTTGATTTATGATTCATGATTCATGATTCGATTCATGATTCATGATTCATGATTCATGATTCATGATTCGATTCATGATTCATGATTCATGATTCATGATTCAATTCATGATTCATGATTCATGATTCAATTCATGATTCATGATTCATGATTCGATTCATGATTCATAATTCAATTCAAGATTCAATTCATGATTCAATTCATGATTCAATTCATGATTCAATTCATGATTCATTATTCATGATTCAATTCATGATTCATGATTCATTATTCAATTAATGATTCATGATTCAAGATTCGATTAATGATTCATGATTCAATTCATGATTCATGATTTAATTCATGATTCAATTCTTGATTCATGATTCGATTCATGATTTATTATTCATGATTCATGATTCAATTCATGATTCATGATTCAAATTATGATTCATGATTCATGATTCAATTCATGATTCGATTCATGATTCATGATTCGATTCATGATTCATGATTCGATTCATGATTCATGATTCATGACATGATTCACTTCATGATTCATGATTCAATTCATGATTCATGATTGAATTCATGATTCATGATTCATTTCATGATTCATGATTCATTTCATGATTCATGATTCATGATTTGATTCATGATTCATGATTCAATTTATGATTCATGATTCAATTCATGATTCATGATTCATGATTCAATTCTTTAATCATGATTCATGATTCAGTATTCAATTCATGATTCATGATTCGATTCATGATTCATGATTCGATTCATTAATCAATTCGAGATTCATGATTCGATTCATAATTCATGATTCATGATTTGATTCATGATTCATGATTCATGATTCGATTCATGATTCATGATTCAATTCATGATTCATGATTCAATTCATGATTCATGATTCATGATTCAATTCTTAAATCATGATTCATGATTCAGTATTCAATTCATGATTCATGATTCATGATTCAATTCATGATTCATGAATCATGATTCAATTCATGATTCATGTTTCAATTCATGATTCAATTCATGATTCAATTTATGATTCATGATTCATGATTCAATTAATGATTCATGATTCAAGATTCGATTCATGATTCATGATTCATGATTCATGATTCATAATTCATGATTCAATTCATGATTCATGTTTGAATTCATGATTCAATTCATGATTCATTTCATGATTCATGATTCAATTCATGATTCATGATTCAAATCATGATTTATTTCATGATTCTTGATTTATGATTCAATTCATGATTCAATTCATGATTCATGATTCAATTCATGATTCATTATTCATGATTCATGATTCATGATTCAATTCGTGATTCATGATTCAATTCATGATTCATGATACAGTTCATGATTCATTTCACGATTTATGATTTAATTCTTGATTCAATTCATGATTCACGATTTATTTCATGATTTATTTCATGATTCATTATTGATGATTCAATTCATGATTCAGATCATGATTCATTTTATGATTCATAATTCATGATTCATTTCATGATTTAATTCATGATTCATGATCCATGATTCAATTCATGATTCATGATTCAATTAATGATTCAAGATTCGATTCATGATTTATGATTCAAATCATGATTCATGATTCAATTCATGATTCAATTCATGATTCAATTTATGATTCATGATTCATGATTTAATTCATGATTCGATTTATGATTCAAGATTCATGATTCATGATTCGATTCATGATTCATGAATCATGATTCGATTCATGATTCATGATTCATGATTCAATTCATGATTCATGATTCATGATTCAATTCATGATTCATGAATCATGATTCGATTCATGATTCATAATTCAATTCATGATTCAATTCATGATTCAATTCATGATTCAATTCATGATTCAATTCATGATTCATTATTCATGATTCATGATTCATTATTCAATTAATGATTCATGATTCAAGATTCGATTCATGATTCATGATTCAATTCATGATTCATGATTTAATTCATGATTCGATTCATGATTCATGATTCGATTCATGATTCATGATTCAATTCATGATTCATGATTTATGATTCATTTCATGAATCATGATTCATGATTCAATTCTTGATTCATGATTCGATTCATGATTTATTATTCATAATTCATGATTCAATTCATGATTCATGATTCAAATTATGATTCATGATTCATGATTCAATTCATGATTCGATTCATGATTCATGATTCGATTCATGATTCATGATTCATGACATGATTCTCTTCATGATTCGATTCATGATTCATGTTTGAATTCATGATTCAATTCATGATTCATTTCATGATTCATGATTCAATTCATGAATTATGATTCAATTCATGTTTCATGATTCAATTCATGATTCATGATTCATGATTCATGATTCAATTCATAATTCATGATTAAATTCATGATTCATGATTCATGATTCAATTCATTATTCATGATTCAATTCATGATTCATGATTCATAATTCAATTCATGGTTTGTGATTCATGGTTCGATTCATGATTCATGTATCGATTCATGATTCTTGATTCGAATCATGATTCATGATTCGATTCATAATTCATGATTCATGATTCGATTCATGATTCAAGATTCAATTCATGATTCATGATTCATGATTCAATTCATAATTCATGTTTTAAATCATGATTCAATTCATAATTCATGTTTTAATTTATGATTCATGATTCAATTCATGACTCAATTCATGATTCATGATTCAATTCATGATTCATGATTCTTAATTCATGATTCAATTAATGATTCATGATTCGATTCATGATTAAATTCATGATTCATGATTTACGATTTAATTCATGATTCATGATTGGATTCATGATTCATGATTCGATTCTTGATTCATGATTCAGTTCATGATTCATGATTCATGATTCAATTCATGATTCATGATTTATGATTCAATTTATGATTCATGATTTATTTCATGATTCAATTCATGGTTCATGAATCTTGATTCAATTCATGATTTATTTCATGATTCTTGATTCATGATTCAATTCATGATTCAATTAATGATTCATGATTCAATTCATGATTCATTATTCATGATTCATGATTCATGATTCATGATTCAATTTGTGATTCATGATTCAAAACCTGATTCATGATTCAATTCATGATTCATGATCCATTTTATGATTCATTTCATGATTCAAGATTCATGATTCAATTCATGATTTATGATTCATGATTCATTTTATTAATTCATTTCATGATTCAATTCATGATTCAATTCATGATTTATGATTCAATTCATGATTCATGATTCTTAATTCATGATTAAATTCATGATTCATATTTCGATTCATGATTCATGATTCATTTCTTGATTCATGATTCATGATTCAATTCATGATTCATGATTCAAATTATGATTCATGATTTAATTCATGATTTGATTCATGATTCATGATTCGATTCATGATTCATGATTCAATTCATGATTCACTTCATGATTCATGTTTCAATTCATGATTCATGATTCAATTCATGATTCATGATTCAATTCTTTAATCATGATTCATGATTCAGTATACAATTCATGATTCATGATTCGATTTATGATTCATGATTCATGATTCAATTCATGATTCATGATTCGATTCATAATTCATGATTCATGATTCGATTCATGATTCATGATTCATGATACAATTCATGATTCATGATTTATGATTCAATTCATCATTCATGATTTATGATTCAATTCATCATTCATGATTTATGATTCAATTCATGATTCATGATTTATTTCATGATTCATGATTCAATTCATGATTCATGATTCAATTTGTGATTTATGATTCATTTCATGATTTATGAAATATGATTCAAATTATAATTCAGATCATGATTCATTTTATGATTCATAATTCATGATTCAATTCATGATTCATGATTCAATTCATGATTCATGAATCAATTCATGATTCATGATTCATGATTCATGATTCAAATCATGATTCATGATTCATTTCATGATTCATTTCATTATTCATTATTCATGATTCAAAACATGATTCATGATTCATGATTGAATTCATGATTCATGATTCGATTCATGATTCATGATTTAATTCATGATTCATGATTCATGATTCTTAATTCATGATTCATGATTCTTAATTCATGATTCAATTCATGATTAATGATTCGATTCATGATTCATGATTCGATTCATGATTCAATTCATGATTCATGATTCATGATTCAATTCATGATTCATGATTCGATTTATGAGTCATGATTCGATTCTTGATTCATGATTCAGTTCATTAAACATGATTTATGATTCAATTCATGATTCATGATTTATGATTCAATTCATGATTCATGATTTATTTCATGATTCAATTCATGGTTCATGAATCTTGATTCAATTCATGATTTATTTCATGATTCTTGATTCATGATTCAATTCATGATTCATGTTTCAATTCATGATTCAATTCATGAATCATGATTCATGATTCAATTCATGATTCATGATTCGATTCATGATTTATTATTAATGATTCATGATTCAATTCATGATTCATGATTCAAATTATGATTCATGATTCAATTCATGATTCGATTCATGATTCGATTCATGATTCATGATTCAATTCATGATTCACTTCATGATTCATGATTCAATTCATGATTCATGATTCAATTCATGATTCATGATTCATTACATGATTCATTTCATGATTCATGATTCATGATTCGATTCATGATTCATGATTCAATTCATGATTCATGATTCAATTCATGATTCATGTTTGAATTCATTATTCAATTCATGATTCACTTCATGATTCATGATTCAATTCATGATTCATGATTCAATTCATGATTCATGATTCAAATCATGATTTATTTCATGATTCTTGATTTATGATTCAATTCTTGATTCAATTCATGATTCATGATTCAATTCATGATTCATTATTCATGATTCATGATTCATGATTCAATTCGTGATTCATGATTCAATTCATGATTCATGATACATTTCATGATTCATTTCACGATTTATGATTTAATTCTTGATTCAATTCATGATTCATGATTTATTTCATGATTTATTTCATGATTCATTATTGATGATTCAATTCATTATTCAGATCATGATTCATTTTATGATTCATAATTCATGATTCATTTCATGATTCAATTCATGATTCATGATCCATGATTCAATTCATGATTCATGATTCATGATTCAATTAATGATTCAAGATTTGATTCATGATTTATGATTCAAATCATGATTCATGATTCATGATTAAATTCATGATTCAATTCATGATTTGATTTATGATTCATGATTCATGATTCGATTCATGATTCATGATTCATGATTCATGATTCATGATTCGATTCATGATTCATGATTCATGATTCATGATTCAATTCATGATTCATGATTCATGATTCAATTCATGATTCATGATTCATGATTCGATTCATGATTCATAATTCAATTCAAGATTCAATTCATGATTCAATTCATGATTCAATTCATGATTCAATTCATGATTCATTATTCATGATTCAATTCATGATTCATGATTCATTATTCAATTAATGATTCATGATTCAAGATTCGATTAATGATTCATGATACAATTCATGATTCATGATTTAATTCATGATTCAATTCTTGATTCATGATTCGATTCATGATTTATTATTCATGATTCATGATTCAATTCATGATTCATGATTCAAATTATGATTCATGATTCATGATTCAATTCATGATTCGATTCATGATTCATGATTCGATTCATGATTCATGATTCGATTCATGATTCATGATTCATGACATGATTCACTTCATGATTCATGATTCAATTCATGATTCATGATTGAATTCATGATTCATGATTCATTTCATGATTCATGATTCATTTCATGATTCATGATTCATGATTTGATTCATGATTCATGATTCAATTTTTGATTCATGATTCAATTCATGATTCATGATTCATGATTCAATTCTTTAATCATGATTCATGATTCAGTATTCAATTCATGATTCATGATTCGATTCATGATTCATGATTCGATTCATTAATCAATTCGAGATTCATGATTCGATTCATAATTCATGATTCATGATTTGATTCATGATTCATGATTCATGATTCGATTCATGATTCATGATTCAATTCATGATTCATGATTCAATTCATGATTCATGATTCATGATTCAATTCTTAAATCATGATTCATGATTCAGTATTCAATTCATGATTCATGATTCATGATTCAATTCATGATTCATGAATCATGATTCAATTCATGATTCATGTTTCAATTCATGATTCAATTCATGATTCAATTTATGATTCATGATTCATGATTCAATTAATGATTCATGATTCAAGATTCGATTCATGATTCATGATTCATGATTCATGATTCATAATTCATGATTCAATTCATGATTCATGTTTGAATTCATGATTCAATTCATGATTCATTTCATGATTCATGATTCAATTCATGATTCATGATTCAATTCATGATTTATTTCATGATTCTTGATTTATGATTCAATTCATGATTCAATTCATGATTCATGATTCAATTCATGATTCATTATTCATGATTCATGATTCATGATTCAATTCGTGATTCATGATTCAATTCATGATTCATGATACAGTTCATGATTCATTTCACGATTTATGATTTAATTCTTGATTCAATTCATGATTCACGATTTATTTCATGATTTATTTCATGATTCATTATTGATGATTCAATTCATGATTCAGATCATGATTCATTTTATGATTCATAATTCATGATTCATTTCATGATTTAATTCATGATTCATGATCCATGATTCAATTCATGATTCATGATTCAATTAATGATTCAAGATTCGATTCATGATTTATGATTCAAATCATGATTCATGATTCAATTCATGATTCAATTCATGATTCAATTTATGATTCATGATTCATGATTTAATTCATGATTCGATTTATGATTCAAGATTCATGATTCATGATTCGATTCATGATTCATGAATCATGATTCGATTCATGATTCATGATTCATGATTCAATTCATGATTCATGATTCATGATTCAATTCATGATTCATGAATCATGATTCGATTCATGATTCATAATTCAATTCATGATTCAATTCATGATTCAATTCATGATTCAATTCATGATTCAATTCATGATTCATTATTCATGATTCATGATTCATTATTCAATTAATGATTCATGATTCAAGATTCGATTCATGATTCATGATTCAATTCATGATTCATGATTTAATTCATGATTCGATTCATGATTCATGATTCGATTCATGATTCATGATTCAATTCATGATTCATGATTTATGATTCATTTCATGAATCATGATTCATGATTCAATTCTTGATTCATGATTCGATTCATGATTTATTATTCATAATTCATGATTCAATTCATGATTCATGATTCAAATTATGATTCATGATTCATGATTCAATTCATGATTCGATTCATGATTCATGATTCGATTCATGATTCATGATTCATGACATGATTCACTTCATGATTCGATTCATGATTCATATTTCAATTCATGATTCAATTCATGATTCAATTCATGATTCATTTCATGAATCATGATTCATGATTCAATTCATAAATCATTATTCGATTTATGATTTATTATTCATGATTCATGATTCAATTCATGATTCATGATTCAATTCATGATTCATGATTCATGATTCAATTCATGATTCGATTCATGATTCATGATTCGATTCATGATTCACGATTCATGATTCAATTCATGATTCACTTCATGATTCATGATTCAATTAATGATTCATGATTCAATTCATGATTCATGATTCATTTCATAATTCATGATTCATAATTCAATTCATGATTCAATTCATGATTCATTTTATGATTCATGATTCATGATTCAATTCATGATTCAATTCATGATTCATGATTCATGATTCGATTCATGATTCATGATTCATTATTCATGATTCAATTCATGATTCATGATTCATGATTCATGATTCGATTCATGATTCATGATTCATGATTCGATTCATGATTCATGATTCATGATTCATGATTCAATTCATGATTCATGATTCATGATTCAATTCATGATTCATGAATCATGATTCGATTCATGATTCATAATTCAATTCATGATTCAATTCATGATTCATGATTCAATTCATGATTCATGATTCAATTCATGATTCATGATTCAATTCATGATTCATGATTCAATTCATGATTCATGATTCATGATTCAATTCTTTAATCATGATTCATGATTCAGTATTCAATTCATGATTCATGATTCGATTCATGATTCATGATTCGATTCATGATTCAATTCATGATTCATGATTCGATTCATAATTCATGATTCATGATTCGATTCATGATTCATGATTCATGTTTTAATTCATGATTCAATTCATGATTCAATTTATGATTCATGATTCATGATTCAATTCATGATTCATTATTCAATTAATGATTCATGATTCAAGATTCGATTCATGATTCATGATTCATGATTTAATTCATGATTCATGATTCATGATTCATGATTCGAGTCATGATTCATGATTCAATTCATGATTCATGATTCATGATTCAATTCATGATTCATGTTTCAATTGATGATTCAATTGATGATTCAATTCATGATTCATTTCATGAATCATGACTCATGATTCAATTCATGATTCATGATTCGATTCATGATTTATTATTAATGATTCATGATTCAATTCATGATTCATGATTCAAATTATGATTCATGATTCAATTCATGATTCGATTCATAATTCATGATTCAATTCATGATTTACTTCATGATTCATGATTCAATTCATGATTCATGATTCAATTCATGATTCATGATTCATTACATGATTCATTTCATGATTCATGTTTGAATTCATGATTCAATTCATGATTCATTTCATGATTCATGATTCAATTCATGATTCATGATTCAATTCATGATTCATTATTCATGATTCATGATTCATGATTCAATTCGTGATTCATGATTCAATTCATGATTCATGATTCATTTCATGATTCATTTCACGATTTATGATTTAATTCTTGATTCAATTCATGATTCATGATTTATTTCATGATTTATTTCATGATTCATTATTGATGATTCAATTCATGATTCAGATCATGATTCATTTTATGATTCATAATTCATGATTCATTTCATGATTCAATTCATGATTCATGATCCATGATTCAATTCATGATTCATGATTCATGATTCAATTAATGATTCAATTGATGATTCGATTTATGATTCATGATTCATGATTCATGATTTAATTCATGATTCGATTTATGATTCATGATTCATGATTCATGATTCGATTCATGATTCATGATTCATGATTCATGATTCGATTCATGATTCATGATTCATGATTCATGATTCAATTCATGATTCATAATTCATGATTCAATTCATGATTCATGAATCATGATTCGATTCATGATTCATAATTCAATTCATGATTCAATTCATGATTCAATTCATGATTCAATTCATGATTCAATTCATGATTCATTATTCATGATTCATTTCATGATTCATGATTCATTATTCAATTAATGATTCATGATTCAAGATTCGATTCATGATTCATGATTCAATTCATGATTCATGATTTAATTCATGATTCGATTCATGATTCATGATTCGATTCATGATTCATGATTCAATTCATGATTCATGATTTATGATTCATTTCATGAATCATGATTCATGATTCAATTCTTGATTCATGATTCGATTCATGATTTATTATTCATAATTCATGATTCAATTCATGATTCATGATTCAAATTATGATTCATGATTCATGATTCAATTCATGATTCGATTCATGATTCATGATTCGATTCATGATTCATGATTCATGACATGATTCACTTCATGATTCGATTCATGATTCATGACATGATTCACTTCATGATTCGATTCATGATTCATATTTCAATTCATGATTCAATTCATGATTCAATTCATGATTCATTTCATGAATCATGATTCATGATTCAATTCATAAATCATTATTCGATTTATGATTTATTATTCATGATTCATGATTCAATTCATGATTCATGATTCAATTCATGATTCATGATTCATGATTCAATTCATGATTCGATTCATGATTCGATTCATGATTCACGATTCATGATTCGATTCATGATTCACTTCATGATTCATGATTCAATTAATGATTCATAATTCAATTCATGATTCATGATTCATTTCATAATTCATGATTCATAATTCAATTCATGATTCAATTCATGATTCATTTTATGATTCATGATTCATGATTCAATTCATGATTCAATTCATGATTCATGATTCATGATTCGATTCATGATTCATGATTCATGATTCATGATTCAATTCATGATTCATGATTCATGATTCATGATTCGATTCATGATTCATGATTCATGATTCGATTCATGATTCATGATTCATGATTCATGATTCGATTCATGATTCATGATTCGATTCATGATTCATGATTCATGATTCATGATTCAATTCATGATTCATGATTCATGATTCAATTCATGATTCATGAATCATGATTCGATTCATGATTCATAATTCAATTCATGATTCAATTCATGATTCATGATTCAATTCATGATTCATGATTCAATTCATGATTCATGATTCAATTCATGATTCATGATTCATGATTCAATTCTTTAATCATGATTCATGATTCAGTATTCAATTCATGATTCATGATTCGATTCATGATTCATGATTCATGATTCGATTCATGATTCAATTCATGATTCATGATTCGATTCATAATTCATGATTCATGATTCGATTCATGATTCATGATTCATGTTTTAATTCATGATTCAATTCATGATTCAATTTATGATTCATGATTCATGATTCAATTCATGATTCATTATTCAATTAATGATTCATGATTCAAGATTCGATTCATGATTCATGATTCATGATTTAATTCATGATTCATGATTCATGATTCATGATTCGAGTCATGATTCATGATTCAATTCATGATTCATGATTCATGATTCAATTCATGATTCATGTTTCAATTGATGATTCAATTGATGATTCAATTCATGATTCATTTCATGAATCATGACTCATGATTCAATTCATGATTCATGATTCGATTCATGATTTATTATTAATGATTCATGATTCAATTCATGATTCATGATTCAAATTATGATTCATGATTCAATTCATGATTCGATTCATAATTCATGATTCAATTCATGATTTACTTCATGATTCATGATTCAATTCATGATTCATGATTCAATTCATGATTCATGATTCATTACATGATTCATTTCATGATTCATGTTTGAATTCATGATTCAATTCATGATTCATTTCATGATTCATGATTCAATTCATGATTCATGATTCAATTCATGATTTATTTCATGATTCTTGATTTATGATTCAATTCATGATTCAATTCAGGATTCATGATTCAATTCATGATTCATTATTCATGATTCATGATTCATGATTCATGATTCAATTCATGATTCATGATTCATTTCATGATTCATTTCACGATTTATGATTTAATTCTTGATTCAATTCATGATTCATGATTTATTTCATGATTTATTTCATGATTCATTATTGATGATTCAATTCATGATTCAGATCATGATTCATTTTATGATTCATAATTCATGATTCATTTCATGATTCAATTCATGATTCATGATCCATGATTCAATTCATGATTCATGATTCATGATTCAATTAATGATTCAATTGATGATTCGATTTATGATTCATGATTCATGATTCATGATTTAATTCATGATTCGATTTATGATTCATGATTCATGATTCATGATTCATGATTCGATTCATGATTCATGATTCATGATTCATGATTCGATTCATGATTCATGATTCATGATTCATGATTCAATTCATGATTCATGATTTAATTCATGATTCGATTTATGATTCATGATTCATGATTCATGATTCGATTCATGATTCATGATTCATGATTCATGATTCGATTCATGATTCATGATTCATGATTCATGATTCAATTCATGATTCATAATTCATGATTCAATTCATGATTCATGAATCATGATTCGATTCATGATTCATAATTCAATTCATGATTCAATTCATGATTCAATTCATGATTCAATTCATGATTCAATTCATGATTCATTATTCATGATTCATTTCATGATTCATGATTCATTATTCAATTAATGATTCATGATTCAAGATTCGATTCATGATTCATGATTCAATTCATGATTCATGATTTAATTCATGATTCGATTCATGATTCATGATTCGATTCATGATTCATGATTCAATTCATGATTCATGATTTATGATTCATTTCATGAATCATGATTCATGATTCAATTCTTGATTCATGATTCGATTCATGATTTATTATTCATAATTCATGATTCAATTCATGATTCATGATTCAAATTATGATTCATGATTCATGATTCAATTCATGATTCGATTCATGATTCATGATTCGATTCATGATTCATGATTCATGACATGATTCACTTCATGATTCGATTCATGATTCATATTTCAATTCATGATTCAATTCATGATTCAATTCATGATTCATTTCATGAATCATGATTCATGATTCAATTCATAAATCATTATTCGATTTATGATTTATTATTCATGATTCATGATTCAATTCATGATTCATGATTCAATTCATGATTCATGATTCATGATTCAATTCATGATTCGATTCATGATTCATGATTCGATTCATGATTCACGATTCATGATTCAATTCATGATTCACTTCATGATTCATGATTCAATTAATGATTCATAATTCAATTCATGATTCATGATTCATTTCATAATTCATGATTCATAATTCAATTCATGATTCAATTCATGATTCATTTTATGATTCATGATTCATGATTCAATTCATGATTCAATTCATGATTCATGATTCATGATTCGATTCATGATTCATGATTCATGATTCATGATTCAATTCATGATTCATGATTCATGATTCATGATTCGATTCATGATTCATGATTCATGATTCGATTCATGATTCATGATTCATGATTCATGATTCGATTCATGATTCATGATTCGATTCATGATTCATGATTCATGATTCATGATTCAATTCATGATTCATGATTCAATTCATGATTCATGAATCATGATTCGATTCATGATTCATAATTCAATTCATGATTCAATTCATGATTCATGATTCAATTCATGATTCATGATTCAATTCATGATTCATGATTCAATTCATGATTCATGATTCATGATTCAATTCTTTAATCATGATTCATGATTCAGTATTCAATTCATGATTCATGATTCGATTCATGATTCATGATTCATGATTCGATTCATGATTCAATTCATGATTCATGATTCGATTCATAATTCATGATTCATGATTCGATTCATGATTCATGATTCATGTTTTAATTCATGATTCAATTCATGATTCAATTTATGATTCATGATTCATGATTCAATTCATGATTCATTATTCAATTAATGATTCATGATTCAAGATTCGATTCATGATTCATGATTCATGATTTAATTCATGATTCATGATTCATGATTCATGATTCGAGTCATGATTCATGATTCAATTCATGATTCATGATTCATGATTCAATTCATGATTCATGTTTCAATTGATGATTCAATTGATGATTCAATTCATGATTCATTTCATGAATCATGACTCATGATTCAATTCATGATTCATGATTCGATTCATGATTTATTATTAATGATTCATGATTCAATTCATGATTCATGATTCAAATTATGATTCATGATTCAATTCATGATTCGATTCATAATTCATGATTCAATTCATGATTTACTTCATGATTCATGATTCAATTCATGATTCATGATTCAATTCATGATTCATGATTCATTACATGATTCATTTCATGATTCATGTTTGAATTTATGATTCAATTCATGATTCATTTCATGATTCATGATTCAATTCATGATTCATGATTCAATTCATGATTTATTTCATGATTCTTGATTTATGATTCAATTCATGATTCAATTCATGATTCATGATTCAATTCATGATTCATTATTCATGATTCATGATTCATGATTCAATTCGTGATTCATGATTCAATTCATGATTCATGATTCATTTCATGATTCATTTCACGATTTATGATTTAATTCTTGATTCAATTCATGATTCATGATTTATTTCATGATTTATTTCATGATTCATTATTGATGATTCAATTCATGATTCAGATCATGATTCATTTTATGATTCATAATTCATGATTCATTTCATGATTCAATTCATGATTCATGATCCATGATTCAATTCATGATTCATGATTCATGATTCAATTAATGATTCAATTGATGATTCGATTTATGATTCATGATTCATGATTCATGATTTAATTCATGATTCGATTTATGATTCATGATTCATGATTCATGATTCGATTCATGATTCATGATTCATGATTCATGATTCGATTCATGATTCATGATTCATGATTCATGATTCAATTCATGATTCATGATTCATGATTCAATTCATGATTCATGAATCATGATTCGATTCATGATTCATGATTCAATTCATGATTCAATTCATGATTCAATTCATGATTCAATTCATGATTCAATTTATGATTCATTATTCATGATTCATTTCATGATTCATGATTCATTATTCAATTAATGATTCATGATTCAAGATTCGATTCATGATTCATGATTCAATTCATGATTCATAATTTATGATTCATTTCATGAATCATGATTTATGATTCAATTCTTGATTCATGATTCGATTCATGATTTATTATTCATGATTCATGATTCAATTCATGATTCGATTCATGATTCATGATTGAATTCATGATTCATGATTCATTTCATGATTCATGATTCGATTCATGATTCATGATTCAATTCATGATTCATGATTCAATTCATGATTCATGATTCATGATTCAATTCTTTAATCATGATTCATGATTCAGTATTCAATTCATGATTCATGATTCGATTCATGATTCATGATTCATGATTCGATTCATGATTCAATTCATGATTCATGATTCGATTCATAATTCATGATTCATGATTCGATTCATGATTCATGATTCATGATTCATGATTCGATTCATGATTGATGATTCAATTCATGATTCCTGATTCAATTCATGATTCATGATTCATGATTCAATTCTTTAATCATGATTCATGATTCAGTATTCAATTCATGATTCATGATTCGATTCATGATTCATGATTCATGATTCAATTCATGATTCAATTCATGATTCCTGATTCAATTCATGATTCATGATTCATGATTCCTGATTCAATTCATGATTCATGATTCCTTATTCAATTCATGATTCATGATTCATGATTCAATTCATGATTCATGAATCATGAATCGATTCATGTTTCAATTCATGATTCATTTCTTGATTTAATTCATAATTCAATTCATGATTCATGATTCAATTCATGATTCATGATGCATGATTCATGTTTGAATTCATGATTCAATTCATGATTCATGATTCATTTCATGATTCATTTCACGATTTATGATTTAATTCTTGATTCAATTCATGATTCATGATTTATTTCATGTTTTATTTCATGATTCATGATTGATGATTCAATTCATAATTCAGATCATGATTCATTTTATGATTCATAATTCATGATTCAATTCATGATTCGATTTATGATTCATGATTCATGATTCAATTCATGATTCGATTTATGATTCATGATTCATGATTCATGATTCATGATTCGATTCATGATTCATGATTCATGATTCAATTCATGATTCATGATTCATGATTCAATTCATGATTCATGAATCATGATTCGATTCATGATTCATAATTCAATTCATGATTCAATTCATGAATTAATTCATGATTCAATTCATGATTCATTATTCATGATTCATTTCATGATTCATGATTCATTATTCAATTAATGATTCATGATTCAAGATTCGATTCATGATTCATGATTCAATTCATGATTCATGATTCATGATTTAATTCATGATTCGATTCATGATTCATGATTCGATTCATGATTCATGATTCATGATTCAATTCATGATTCATGATTTATGATTCATTTCATGAATCATGATTCATGATTCAATTCTTGATTCATGATTCGATTCATGATTTATTATTCATGATTCATGATTCAATTCATGATTCATGATTCAAATTATGATTCATGATTTAATTCATGATTTGATTCATGATTCATGATTCGATTCATGATTCATGATTCATGATTCAATTCATGATTCACTTCATGATTCATGTTTCAATTCATGATTCATGATTTAATTCATGATTCATGATTCAATTCTTTAATCATGATTCATGATTCAGTATACAATTCATGATTCATGATTCGATTTATGATTCATGATTCATGATTCAATTCATGATTCATGATTCGATTCATAATTCATGATTCATGATTCGATTCATGATTCATGATTCATGATTCAATTCATGATTCATGATTCATGATTCAACTCATGAATTATGATTCGATTCATTATTCATTATTCATGATTCAATTCCTGATTTATAATTTAATTCATGATTCATGATTCATTTTATGATTCATTTCATGATTCAAGATATATGATTCAATTCATGATTCATGATTCAATTCATAATTCATAATTTTATTCATGATTCATGATTTAATTCATGATTCATGATTCATGATTCAATTCATGATTAGATTCATGATTCATGATTCGATTCATGATTCATGATTCATGATTCAATTAATGATTCACTTCATGATTCGATTCATGATTCATGCTTCATTATTCAATTCGTGATTCATGATTCAATTCATGATTCATGATTCATTTCATGATTCATTTCACGATTTATGATTTAATTCTTGATTCAGTTCATGATTCATGATTTATTTCATGATTCATTTCATGATTCATGATTGATGATTCAATTCATGATTCAGATCATGATTCATTTTATGATTCATAATTCATGATTCAATTCATGATTCAATTCATGATTCATGATTCAATTCATGATTCATGTTTGAATTCATGATTCAATTCATGATTCATTTCATGATTCATGATTCAATTCATGAATTATGATTCAATTCATGTTTCATGATTCAATTCATGATTCATGATTCATGATTCATGATTCAATTCATAATTCATGATTAAATTCATGATTCATGATTCATGATTCAATTCATTATTCATGATTCAATTCATGATTCATGATTCATAATTCAATTCATGGTTTGTGATTCATGGTTCGATTCATGATTCATGTATCGATTCATGATTCTTGATTCGAATCATGATTCATGATTCGATTCATATTTCATGATTCATGATTCGATTCATGATTCAAGATTCAATTCATGATTCATGATTCATGATTCAATTCATAATTCATGTTTTAAATCATGATTCAATTCATAATTCATGTTTTAATTTATGATTCATGATTCAATTCATGACTCAATTCATGATTCATGATTCAATTCATGATTCATGATTCTTAATTCATGATTCAATTAATGATTCATGATTCGATTCATGATTAAATTCATGATTCATGATTTACGATTTAATTCATGATTCATGATTCGATTCATGATTCATGATTCGATTCTTGATTCATGATTAAGTTCATGATTCATGATTCATGATTCAATTCATGATTCATGATTTATGATTCAATTTATGATTCATGATTTATTTCATGATTCAATTCATGGTTCATGAATCTTGATTCAATTCATGATTTATTTCATGATTCTTGATTCATGATTCAATTCATGATTCAATTAATGATTCATGATTCAATTCATGATTCATTATTCATGATTCATGATTCATGATGCATGATTCAATTTGTGATTCATGATTCAAAACCTGATTCATGATTCAATTCATGATTCATGATCCATTTTATGATTCATTTCATGATTCAAGATTCATGATTCAATTCATGATTTATGATTCATGATTCATTTTATTAATTCATTTCATGATTCAATTCATGATTCAATTCATGATTTATGATTCAATTCATGATTCATGATTCTTAATTCATGATTAAATTCATGATTCATATTTCGATTCATGATTCATTTCTTGATTCATGATTCATGATTCAATTCATGATTCATGATTCAAATTATGATTCATGATTTAATTCATGATTTGATTCATGATTCATGATTCGATTCATGATTCATGATTCATGATTCAATTCATGATTCACTTCATGATTCATGTTTCAATTCATGATTCATGATTCAATTCATGATTCATGATTCAATTCTTTAATCATGATTCATGATTCAGTATACAATTCATGATTCATGATTCGATTTATGATTCATGATTCATGATTCAATTCATGATTTATAATTCGATTCATAATTCATGATTCATGATTCGATTCATGATTCATGATTCATGATACAATTCATGATTCATGATTTATGATTCAATTCATCATTCATGATTTATGATTCAATTCATCATTCATGATTTATGATTCAATTCATGATTCATGATTTATTTCATGATTCATGATTCGATTTTTGATTCATGATTCAATTCATGATTCATGATTCATGATTCAATTCATGATTCATGATTCAATTTGTGATTTATGATTCATTTCATGATTTATAAAATATGATTCAAATTATAATTCAGATCATGATTCATTTTATGATTCATAATTCATGATTCAATTCATGATTCATGATTCAATTCATGATTCATGAATCAATTCATGATTCATGATTCATGATTCATGATTCAAATCATGATTCATGATTCATGATTCAAATCATGATTCATGATTCATTTCATGATTCATTTCATTATTCATTATTAATGATTCAAAACATGATTCATGATTCATGATTGAATTCATGATTCATGATTCGATTCATGATTCATGATTTAATTCATGATTCATGATTCATGATTCTTAATTCATGATTCATGATTCTTAATTCATGATTCAATTCATGATTAATGATTCGATTCATGATTCATGATTCGATTCATGATTCAATTCATGATTCATGATTCATGATTCAATTCATGATTCATGATTCGATTTATGAGTCATGATTCGATTCTTGATTCATGATTCAGTTCATTAAACATGATTCATGATTCAATTCATGATTCATGATTTATGATTCAATTCATGATTCATGATTTATTTCATGATTCAATTCATGGTTCATGAATCTTGATTCAATTCATGATTTATTTCATGATTCTTGATTCATGATTCAATTCATGATTCATGTTTCAATTCATGATTCAATTCATGAATCATGATTCATGATTCAATTCATGATTCATGATTCGATTCATGATTTATTATTAATGATTCATGATTCAATTCATGATTCATGATTCAAATTATGATTCATGATTCAATTCATGATTCGATTCATGATTCGATTCATGATTCATGATTCAATTCATGATTCACTTCATGATTCATGATTCAATTCATGATTCATGATTCAATTCATGATTCATGATTCATTACATGATTCATTTCATGATTCATGATTCATGATTCGATTCATGATTCATGATTCAATTCATGATTCATGATTCATGATTCAATTCATGATTCATGTTTGAATTCATTATTCAATTCATGATTCACTTCATGATTCATGATTCAATTCATGATTCATGATTCAAATCATGATTTATTTCATGATTCTTGATTTATGATTCAATTCTTGATTCAATTCATGATTCATGATTCAATTCATGATTCATTATTCATGATTCATGATTCATGATTCAATTCGTGATTCATGATTCAATTCATGATTCATGATACATTTCATGATTCATTTCACGATTTATGATTTAATTCTTGATTCAATTCATGATTCATGATTTATTTCATGATTTATTTCATGATTCATTATTGATGATTCAATTCATTATTCAGATCATGATTCATTTTATGATTCATAATTCATGATTCATTTCATGATTCAATTCATGATTCATGATCCATGATTCAATTCATGATTCATGATTCATGATTCAATTAATGATTCAAGATTTGATTCATGATTTATGATTCAAATCATGATTCATGATTCATGATTAAATTCATGATTCAATTCATGATTTGATTTATGATTCATGATTCATGATTCGATTCATGATTCATGATTCATGATTCATGATTCGATTCATGATTCATGATTCATGATTCATGATTCAATTCATGATTCATGATTCATGATTCAATTCATGATTCATGATTCATGATTCGATTCATGATTCATTATTCAATTAATGATTCATGATTCAAGATTCGATTAATGATTCATGATTCAATTCATGATTCATGATTTAATTCATGATTCAATTCTTGATTCATGATTCGATTCATGATTTATTATTCATGATTTATGATTCAATTCATGATTCATGATTCAAATTATGATTCATGATTCATGATTCAATTCATGATTCGATTCATGATTCATGATTCGATTCATGATTCATGATTCGATTCATGATTCATGATTCAATTCATGATTCATGATTGAATTCATGATTCATGATTCATTTCATGATTCATGATTCATTTCATGATTCATGATTCATGATTCATTTCATGATTCATGATTCATTTCATGATTCATGATTCATGATTCGATTCATGATTCATGATTCAATTTATGATTCATGATTCAATTCATGATTCATGATTCATGATTCAATTCTTTAATCATGATTCATGATTCAGTATTCAATTCATGATTCATGATTCGATTCATGATTCATGATTCGATTCATTAATCAATTCGAGATTCATGATTCGATTCATAATTCATGATTCATGATTTGATTCATGATTCATGATTCATGATTCGATTCATGATTCATGATTCAATTCATGATTCATGATTCAATTCATGATTCATGATTCATGATTCAATTCTTAAATCATGATTCATGATTCAGTATTCAATTCATGATTCATGATTCATGATTCAATTCATGATTCATGAATCATGATTCAATTCATGATTCATGTTTCAATTCATGATTCAATTCATGATTCAATTTATGATTCATGATTCATGATTCAATTAATGATTCATGATTCAAGATTCGATTCATGATTCATGATTCATGATTCATGATTCAATTCATGATTCATGTTTGAATTCATGATTCAATTCATGATTCAATTCATGATTCATGATTCAATTCATGATTCATTATTCATGATTCATGATTCATGATTCAATTCGTGATTCATGATTCAATTCATGATTCATGATACAGTTCATGATTCATTTCACGATTTATGATTTAATTCTTGATTCAATTCATGATTCACGATTTATTTCATGATTTATTTCATGATTCATTATTGATGATTCAATTCATGATTCAGATCATGATTCATTTTATGATTCATAATTCATGATTCATTTCATGATTCAATTCATGATTCATGATCCATGATTCAATTCATGATTCATGATTCAATTAATGATTCAAGATTCGATTCATGATTTATGATTCAAATCATGATTCATGATTCATGATTCAATTCATGATTCAATTCATGATTCAATTTATGATTCATGATTCATGATTTAATTCATGATTCGATTTATGATTCAAGATTCATGATTCATGATTCGATTCATGATTCATGAATCATGATTCGATTCATGATTCATGATTCATGATTCATGATTCAATTCATGATTCATGATTCATGATTCAATTCATGATTCATGAATCATGATTCGATTCATGATTCATAATTCAATTCATGATTCAATTCATGATTCAATTCATGATTCATTATTCATGATTCAATTCATGATTCATTATTCATGATTCATTTCATGATTCATGATTCATTATTCAATTAATGATTCATGATTCAAGATTCGATTCATGATTCATGATTCAATTCATGATTCATGATTTAATTCATGATTCGATTCATGATTCATGATTCGATTCATGATTCATGATTCAATTCATGATTCAAATCATGATTTATTTCATGATTCTTGATTTATGATTCAATTCTTGATTCAATTCATGATTCATGATTCAATTCATGATTCATTATTCATGATTCATGATTCATGATTCAATTCGTGATTCATGATTCAATTCATGATTCATGATACATTTCATGATTCATTTCACGATTTATGATTTAATTCTTGATTCAATTCATGATTCATGATTTATTTCATGATTTATTTCATGATTCATTATTGATGATTCAATTCATTATTCAGATCATGATTCATTTTATGATTCATAATTCATGATTCATTTCATGATTCAATTCATGATTCATGATCCATGATTCAATTCATGATTCATGATTCATGATTCAATTAATGATTCAAGATTTGATTCATGATTTATGATTCAAATCATGATTCATGATTCATGATTAAATTCATGATTCAATTCATGATTTGATTTATGATTCATGATTCATGATTCGATTCATGATTCATGATTCATGATTCATGATTCATGATTCATGATTCGATTCATGATTCATGATTCATGATTCATGATTCAATTCATGATTCATGATTCATGATTCAATTCATGATTCATGATTCATGATTCGATTCATGATTCATAATTCAATTCAAGATTCAATTCATGATTCAATTCATGATTCAATTCATGATTCAATTCATGATTCATTATTCATGATTCAATTCATGATTCATGATTCATTATTCAATTAATGATTCATGATTCAAGATTCGATTAATGATTCATGATTCAATTCATGATTCATGATTTAATTCATGATTCAATTCTTGATTCATGATTCGATTCATGATTTATTATTCATGATTTATGATTCAATTCATGATTCATGATTCAAATTATGATTCATGATTCATGATTCAATTCATGATTCGATTCATGATTCATGATTCGATTCATGATTCATGATTCGATTCATGATTCATGATTCATGATTCATGACATGATTCACTTCATGATTCATGATTCAATTCATGATTCATGATTGAATTCATGATTCATGATTCATTTCATGATTCATGATTCATTTCATGATTCATGATTCATGATTCATTTCATGATTCATGATTCATTTCATGATTCATGATTCATGATTCGATTCATGATTCATGATTCAATTTATGATTCATGATTCAATTCATGATTCATGATTCATGATTCAATTCTTTAATCATGATTCATGATTCAGTATTCAATTCATGATTCATGATTCGATTCATGATTCATGATTCGATTCATTAATCAATTCGAGATTCATGATTCGATTCATAATTCATGATTCATGATTTGATTCATGATTCATGATTCATGATTCGATTCATGATTCATGATTCAATTCATGATTCATGATTCAATTCATGATTCATGATTCATGATTCAATTCTTAAATCATGATTCATGATTCAGTATTCAATTCATGATTCATGATTCATGATTCAATTCATGATTCATGAATCATGATTCAATTCATGATTCATGTTTCAATTCATGATTCAATTCATGATTCAATTTATGATTCATGATTCATGATTCAATTAATGATTCATGATTCAAGATTCGATTCATGATTCATGATTCATGATTCATGATTCAATTCATGATTCATGTTTGAATTCATGATTCAATTCATGATTCAATTCATGATTCATGATTCAATTCATGATTCATTATTCATGATTCATGATTCATGATTCAATTCGTGATTCATGATTCAATTCATGATTCATGATACAGTTCATGATTCATTTCACGATTTATGATTTAATTCTTGATTCAATTCATGATTCACGATTTATTTCATGATTTATTTCATGATTCATTATTGATGATTCAATTCATGATTCAGATCATGATTCATTTTATGATTCATAATTCATGATTCATTTCATGATTCAATTCATGATTCATGATCCATGATTCAATTCATGATTCATGATTCAATTAATGATTCAAGATTCGATTCATGATTTATGATTCAAATCATGATTCATGATTCATGATTCAATTCATGATTCAATTCATGATTCAATTTATGATTCATGATTCATGATTTAATTCATGATTCGATTTATGATTCAAGATTCATGATTCATGATTCGATTCATGAATCATGATTCGATTCATGATTCATGATTCATGATTCATGATTCAATTCATGATTCATGATTCATGATTCAATTCATGATTCATGAATCATGATTCGATTCATGATTCATAATTCAATTCATGATTCAATTCATGATTCAATTCATGATTCATTATTCATGATTCAATTCATGATTCATTATTCATGATTCATTTCATGATTCATGATTCATTATTCAATTAATGATTCATGATTCAAGATTCGATTCATGATTCATGATTCAATTCATGATTCATGATTTAATTCATGATTCGATTCATGATTCATGATTCGATTCATGATTCATGATTCAATTCATGATTCAAATCATGATTTATTTCATGATTCTTGATTTATGATTCAATTCTTGATTCAATTCATGATTCATGATTCAATTCATGATTCATTATTCATGATTCATGATTCATGATTCAATTCGTGATTCATGATTCAATTCATGATTCATGATACATTTCATGATTCATTTCACGATTTATGATTTAATTCTTGATTCAATTCATGATTCATGATTTATTTCATGATTTATTTCATGATTCATTATTGATGATTCAATTCATTATTCAGATCATGATTCATTTTATGATTCATAATTCATGATTCATTTCATGATTCAATTCATGATTCATGATCCATGATTCAATTCATGATTCATGATTCATGATTCAATTAATGATTCAAGATTTGATTCATGATTTATGATTCAAATCATGATTCATGATTCATGATTAAATTCATGATTCAATTCATGATTTGATTTATGATTCATGATTCATGATTCGATTCATGATTCATGATTCATGATTCATGATTCGATTCATGATTCATGATTCATGATTCATGATTCAATTCATGATTCATGATTCATGATTCAATTCATGATTCATGATTCATGATTCGATTCATGATTCATAATTCAATTCAAGATTCAATTCATGATTCAATTCATGATTCAATTCATGATTCAATTCATGATTCATTATTCATGATTCAATTCATGATTCATGATTCATTATTCAATTAATGATTCATGATTCAAGATTCGATTAATGATTCATGATTCAATTCATGATTCATGATTTAATTCATGATTCAATTCTTGATTCATGATTCGATTCATGATTTATTATTCATGATTTATGATTCAATTCATGATTCATGATTCAAATTATGATTCATGATTCATGATTCAATTCATGATTCGATTCATGATTCATGATTCGATTCATGATTCATGATTCGATTCATGATTCATGATTCATGATTCATGACATGATTCACTTCATGATTCATGATTCAATTCATGATTCATGATTGAATTCATGATTCATGATTCATTTCATGATTCATGATTCATTTCATGATTCATGATTCATGATTCATTTCATGATTCATGATTCATTTCATGATTCATGATTCATTTCATGATTCATGATTCATGATTCGATTCATGATTCATGATTCAATTTATGATTCATGATTCAATTCATGATTCATGATTCATGATTCAATTCTTTAATCATGATTCATGATTCAGTATTCAATTTATGATTCATGATTCGATTCATGATTCATGATTCGATTCATTAATCAATTCGAGATTCATGATTCGATTCATAATTCATGATTCATGATTTGATTCATGATTCATGATTCATGATTCGATTCATGATTCATGATTCAATTCATGATTCATGATTCAATTCATGATTCATGATTCATGATTCAATTCTTAAATCATGATTCATGATTCAGTATTCAATTCATGATTCATGATTCATGATTCAATTCATGATTCATGAATCATGATTCAATTCATGATTCATGTTTCAATTCATGATTCAATTCATGATTCAATTTATGATTCATGATTCATGATTCAATTAATGATTCATGATTCAAGATTCGATTCATGATTCATGATTCATGATTCATGATTCAATTCATGATTCATAATTCATGATTCAATTCATGATTCATGTTTGAATTCATGATTCAATTCATGATTCAATTCATGATTCATGATTCAATTCATGATTCATTATTCATGATTCATGATTCATGATTCAATTCGTGATTCATGATTCAATTCATGATTCATGATACAGTTCATGATTCATTTCACGATTTATGATTTAATTCTTGATTCAATTCATGATTCACGATTTATTTCATGATTTATTTCATGATTCATTATTGATGATTCAATTCATGATTCAGATCATGATTCATTTTATGATTCATAATTCATGATTCATTTCATGATTCAATTCATGATTCATGATCCATGATTCAATTCATGATTCATGATTCAATTAATGATTCAAGATTCGATTCATGATTTATGATTCAAATCATGATTCATGATTCATGATTCAATTCATGATTCAATTCATGATTCAATTTATGATTCATGATTCATGATTTAATTCATGATTCGATTTATGATTCAAGATTCATGATTCATGATTCGATTCATGATTCATGAATCATGATTCGATTCATGATTCATGATTCATGATTCATGATTCAATTCATGATTCATGATTCATGATTCAATTCATGATTCATGAATCATGATTCGATTCATGATTCATAATTCAATTCATGATTCAATTCATGATTCAATTCATGATTCATTATTCATGATTCAATTCATGATTCATTATTCATGATTCATTTCATGATTCATGATTCATTATTCAATTAATGATTCATGATTCAAGATTCGATTCATGATTCATGATTCAATTCATGATTCATGATTTAATTCATGATTCGATTCATGATTCATGATTCGATTCATGATTCATGATTCAATTCATGATTCATGATTTATGATTCATTTCATGAATCATGATTCATGATTCAATTCTTGATTCATGATTCGATTCATGATTTATTATTCATAATTCATGATTCAATTCATGATTCATGATTCAAATTATGATTCATGATTCATGATTCAATTCATGATTCGATTCATGATTCATGATTCGATTCATGATTCATATTTCTATTCATGATTCAATTCATGATTCAATTCATGATTCATTTCATGAATCATGATTCATGATTCAATTCATAAATCATTATTCGATTTATGATTTATTATTCATGATTCATGATTCAATTCATGATTCATGATTCAATTCATGATTCATGATTCATGATTCAATTCATGATTCGATTCATGATTCATGATTCGATTCATGATTCACGATTCATGATTCAATACATGATTCACTTCATGATTCATGATTCAATTAATGATTCATGATTCAATTCATGATTCATGATTCATTTCATAATTCATGATTCATAATTCAATTCATGATTCAATTCATGATTCATTTTATGATTCATGATTCATGATTCAATTCATGATTCAATTCATGATTCATGATTCATGATTCGATTCATGATTCATGATTCATGATTCATGATTCAATTCATGATTCATGATTCATGATTCATGATTCGATTCATGATTCATGATTCATGATTCGATTCATGATTCATGATTCATGATTCATGATTCAATTCATGATTCATGATTCATGATTCAATTCATGATTCATGAATCATGATTCGATTCATGATTCATAATTCAATTCATGATTCAATTCATGATTCAATTCATGATTCAATTCATGATTCATTATTCATGATTCATTTCATGATTCATGATTCATTATTCAATTAATGATTCATGATTCAAGATTCGATTCATGATTCATGATTCAATTCATGATTCATGATTTAATTCATGATTCGATTCATGATTCATGATTCGATTCATGATTCATGATTCAATTCATGATTCATGATTTATGATTCATTTCATGAATCATGATTCATGATTCAATTCTTGATTCATGATTCGATTCATGATTTATTATTCATGATTCATGATTCAATTCATGATTCATGATTCAAATTATGATTCTTGATTCATGATTCAATTCATGATTCGATTCATGATTCATGATTCATGATATATGATTCATGACATGATTCACTTCATGATTCATGATTCAATTCATGATTCATGATTGAATTCATGATTCATGATTCAAGATTCATGATTCGATTCATGATTCAGTATTCAATTCATGATTCATGATTCGATTCATGATTCATGATTCATGATTCGATTCATGATTCAATTCATGATTCATTATTTGATTCATAATTCATGATTCAATTCATGATTCATGATTCATGATTCGATTCATGATTCATGATTCAATTCATGATTCATGATTCAATTCATGATTCATGATTCAATTCTTTAATCATGATTCATGATTCAGTATTCAATTCATGATTCATGATTCATGATTCAATTCATGATTCATGAATCATGATTCAATTCATGATTCATGTTTCAATTCATGAATCATGTTTCAATTCATGATTCAATTAATGATTCATGATTCAAGATTCATGATTCATGATTCAATTCATGATTCATGATTCATGATTCAATTCATGATTCATGTTTGAATTCATGATTCAATTCATGATTCATTTCATGATTCATGATTCAATTCATGATTCATGATTCAATTCATGATTTATTTCATGATTCTTGATTTATGATTCAATTCATGATTCAATTCATGATTCATGATTCTATTCATGATTCATTATTCATGATTCATGATTCATGATTCAATTCGTGATTCATGATTCAATTCATGATTCATGATACATTTCATGATTCATTTCACGATTTATGATTTAATTCTTGATTCAATTCATGATTCACGATTTATTTTATGATTTATTTCATGATTCATTATTGATGATTCAATTCATGATTCAGATCATGATTCATTTTATGATTCATAATTCATGATTCATTTCATGATTCAATTCATGATTCATGATCCATGATTCAATTCATGATTCATGATTCATGATTCAATTAATGATTCAAGATTCGATTCATGATTTATGATTCAAATCATGATTCATGATTCATGATTCAATTCATGATTCAATTCATGATTCGATTTATGATTCATGATTCATGATTCATGATTTAATTCATGATTCGATTTATGATTCAAGATTCATGATTCATGATTCATGATTCATGATTCATGATTCATGATTCGATTCATGATTCATGATTCATGATTCATGATTCATGATTCAATTCATGATTCATGAATCATGATTCGATTCATGATTCAATTCATGATTCAATTCATGATTCAATTCATGATTCAATTCATGATTCATTATTCATGATTCCTTTCATGATTCATGATTCATTATTCAATTAATGATTCATGATTCAAGATTCGATTCATGATTCATGATTCAATTCATGATTCATGATTTAATTCATGATTCGATTCATGATTCATGATTCGATTCATGATTCATGATTCAATTCATGATTCATGATTTATGATTCATTTCATGAATCATGATTCATGATTCAATTCTAGATTCAAGATTCTATTCATGATTCAATTCATGATTCATTATTCATGATTCAATTCATGATTCATTATTCATGATTCATTTCATGATTCATGATTCATTATTCAATTAATGATTCATGATTCAAATTATGATTCATGATTCATGATTCAATTCATGATTCGATTCATGATTCATGATTCGATTCATGATTCATGATTCATGATTCATGACATGATTCACTTCATGATTCATGATTGAATTCATGATTCATGATTGAATTCATGATTCATGATTCATTTCATGATTCATGATTCATGATTCAATTCTTTAATCATGATTCATGATTCAGTATTCAATTCATGATTCATGATTCGATTCATGATTCATGATTCATGATTCATGATTCGATTCATGATTCAATTCATGATTCATGATTCGATTCATAATTCATGATTCATGATTTGATTCATGGTTCATGATTCATGATTCGATTCATGATTCATGATTCAATTCATGATTCATGATTCATGATTCAATTCTTTAATCATGATTCATGATTCAGTATTTAATTCATGATTCATGATTCATGATTCAATTCATGATTCATGAATCATGATTCAATTCATGATTCATGTTTCAATTCATGATTCAATTCATGATTCAATTTATGATTCATGATTCATGATTCAATTAATGATTCATGATTCAAGATTCGATTCATGATTCATGATTCATGATTCATGATTTAATTCATGATTCATGATTAATGATTCATGATTCGAGTCATGATTCATGATTCATGATTCAATTCATGATTCATGATTCATGATTCAATTCATGATTCATGTTTCAATTCATGATTCAATTCATGATTCAATTCATGATTCATTTCATGAATCATGACTCATGATTCAATTCATGATTCATGATTCGATTCATGATTTATTATTAATGATTCATGATTCAATTCATGATTCATGATTCAAATTATGATTCATGATTCAATTTATGATTCGATTCATGATTCATGATTCAATTCATGATTCACTTCATGATTCATGATTCAATTCATTATTCATGATTCAATTCATGATTCATGATTCATTACATGATTCATTTCATGATTCATGTTTGAATTCATGATTCAATTCATCATTCATTTCATTAATCATGATTCAATTCATGATTCATGATTCAATTCATGATTTATTTCATGATATTTGATTTATGATTCAATTCATGATTCAATTCATGATTCATGATTCAATTCATAATACATTATTCATGATTCATGATTCATGATTCAATTTGTGATTCATGATTCAATTCATAATTCATGATTCATTTCATGATTCATTTCACGATTTATGATTTAATTCTTGATTCAATTCATGATTCATGATTTATTTCATGATTCATTATTGATGATTCAATTCATGATTCAGATCATGATTCATTTTATGATTCATAATTCATGATTCATTTCATGATTCAATTCATGATTCATGATCCATGATTAAATTCATGATTCATGATTCATGATTCAATTCATGATTCAATTCATGATTCGATTTATGATTCATGATTCATGATTTAATTCCTGATTCGCTTTATGATTCATGATTCATGATTCATGATTCGATTCATGATTCATGATTCATGATTCATGATTCATGATTCGATTCATGATTCATGATTCATGATTCATGATTCAATTCATGTTTCATGATTCATAATTCAATTCATGATTCATGAATCATGATTCGATTCATGATTCATAATTCAATTCATGATTCAATTAATGATTCAATTCATGATTCAATTCATGATTCAATTTATGATTCATTATTCATGATTCATTTCATGATTCATGATTCATGATTTAATTAATGATTCATGATTCAAGATTTGATTCATTATTCATGATTCATTTCATGATTCATGATTCATGATTTAATTAATGATTCATGATTCAAGATTCGATTCATGATTCATGATTCAATTCATGATTCATGATTTAATTCATGATTCGATTCATGATTCATGATTCAATTCATGATTCATGATTTATGATTCATTTCATGAATCATGATTCATGATTCAATTCTTGATTCATGATTCGATTCATGATTTATTATTCATGATTCATGATTCAATTAATGATTCATGATTTAAATTATGATTCATGATTCATGATTCAATTCATGATTCGATTCATGATTTATGATTCGATTCATGATTCATGATTCATGATTCGATTTATGATTCATGATTCATGATTCATGATTCATGATTGAATTCATGATTCACTTCATGATTCATGATTCAATTCATGATTCATGATTGAATTTATGATTCATGATTCATTTCATGATTCATGATTCATGATTCGATTCATGATTCATGATTCAATTCATGATTCATGATTCAATTCATGATTCATGATTCATGATTCAATTCTTTAATCATGATTCATGATACAGTATTCAATTCATGATTCATGATTCGATTCATGATTCATGATTCATGATTCGATTCATGATTCAATTCATGATTCATGATTCGATTCATAATTCATGATTCATGATTCGATTCATGATTCATGATTCATGATTCGATTCATGATTCATGATTCAATTCATGATTCATGATTCAATTCATGATTCATGATTCATGATTCAATTCTTTAATCATGATTCATGATTCAGTATTCAATTCATGATTCATGATTCGATTCATGATTCATGATTCATGATTCGATTCATGATTCAATTCATGATTCCTTATTCAATTCATGATTCATGATTCATGATTCCTGATTCAATTCATGATTCATGATTCCTTATTCAATTCATGATTCATGATTCATGATTCAATTCATGATTCATGAATCATGAATCGATTTATGATTCATGTTTCAATTCATGATTCATTTCTTGATTCAATTCATAATTCAATTCATGATTCATGATTCAATTCATGATTCATGATGCATGATTCATGTTTGAATTCATGATTCAATTCATGATTCATGATTCATTTTATGATTCATTTCACGATTTATGATTTAATTCTTGATTCAATTCATGATTCATGATTTATTTCATGATTTATTTCATGATTCATGATTGATGATTCAATTCATGATTCAGATCATGATTCATTTTATGATTCAATTCATGACTCATGATTCATGATTCAATTCATGATTCATGAATCATGATTCGATTCATGATTCATAATTCAATTCATGATTCAATTCATGATTTAATTCATGATTCAATTCATGATTCATTATTCATGATTCATTTCATGATTCATGATTCATTATTCAATTAATGATTCAAGATTCGATTCATGATTCATGATTAAATTCATGATTCATGATTCATGATTTAATTCATGATTCGATTCATGATTCATGATTCGATTCATGATTCATGATTCATGATTCAATTCTTGATTCATGATTCGATTCATGATTTATTATTCATGATTCATGATTCAAATTATGATTCATGATTCAATTCATGATTTGATTCATGATTCATGATTCGATTCATGATTCATTATTCAATTCATGATTCACTTCATGATTCATGTTTCAATTCATGATTCATGATTCAATTCATGATTCATGATTCATTTCATTATTCATTATTCATGAATCGATTCATGATTCATGATTCAATTCATGATTCATGATTCAATTCATTATTCATGATTCATGATTCAATTCTTTAATCATGATTCATGATTCAGTATTCAATTCATGATTCATGATTCGATTCATGATTCATGATTCATGATTCAATTCATGATTCATGATTCGATTCATAATTCATGATTCATGATTCGATTCATGATTCATGAGTCATGATTCAATTCATGATTCATGATTCATGATTCAATTCACGAATTATGATTCGATTCATTATTCATTATTCATGATTCAATTCCTGATTCCTGATTTAATTCATGATTCATGATTCATTTTATGATTCATTTCATGATTCAAGATTCATGATTAAATTCATGATTCATGATTCAATTCATTATTCATGATTCAATTCATGATTCATGATTCATAATTCAATTCATGATTCATGATTTAATTCATGATTCATGAATCATTTCATGATTCATTTCATGATTTATGCTTCAGTTAATGATTCATGATTTAATTCATGTTTTGTCATTCATGATTCGATTTATAATTCATGATTCATAATTCAATTCATGGTTTGTGATTCATGGTTCGATTCATGATTCATGTATCGATTCATGATTCTTGATTCGAATCATGATTCATGATTCGATTCATAATTCATGATTCATGATTCGATTCATGATTCAAGATTCAATTCATGATTCATGATTCAATTCATAATTCATGTTTTAAATCATGATTCAATTCATGATTCATGTTTTTATTTATGATTCATGATTCAATTTATGACTCAATTCATGATTCATGATTCAATTTATGATTCGATTCATGATTCGATTCATGATTCATGATTCATGATTCGATTTATGATTCATGATTCATGATTCATGATTCATGATTGAATTCATGATTCACTTCATGATTCATGATTCAATTCATGATTCATGATTGAATTCATGATTCATGATTCATTTCATGATTCATGATTCATGATTCGATTCATGATTCATGATTCAATTCATGATTCATGATTCAATTCATGATTCATGATTCATGATTCAATTCTTTAATCATGATTCATGATTCAGTATTCAATTCATGATTCATGATTCGATTCATGATTCATGATTCATGATTCGATTCATGATTCAATTCATGATTCATGATTCGATTCATAATTCATGATTCATGATTCGATTCATGATTCATGATTCATGATTCGATTCATGATTCATGATTCAATTCATGATTCATGATTCAATTCATGATTCATGATTCATGATTCAATTCTTTAATCATGATTCATGATTTAGTATTCAATTCATGATTCATGATTCGATTCATGATTCATGATTCATGATTCGATTCATGATTCAATTCATGATTCCTTATTCAATTCATGATTCATGATTCATGATTCCTGATTCAATTCATGATTCATGATTCCTTATTCAATTCATGATTCATGATTCATGATTCAATTCATGATTCATGAATCATGAATCGATTTATGATTCATGTTTCAATTCATGATTCATTTCTTGATTCAATTCATAATTCAATTCATGATTCATGATTTATTTCATGATTCATGATTGATGATTCATGTTTGAATTTATGATTCAATTCATGATTCATGATTCATTTTATGATTCATTTCACGATTTATGATTTAATTCTTGATTCAATTCATGATTCATGATTTATTTCATGATTTATTTCATGATTCATGATTGATGATTCAATTCATGATTCAGATCATGATTCATTTTATGATTCAATTCATGACTCATGATTCATGATTCAATTCATGATTCATGAATCATGATTCGATTTATGATTCATAATTCAATTCATGATTCAATTCATGATTTAATTCATGATTCAATTCATGATTCATTATTCATGATTCATTTCATGATTCATGATTCATTATTCAATTAATGATTCATGATTCAAGATTCGATTCATGATTCATGATTAAATTCATGATTCATGATTCATGATTTAATTCATGATTCGATTCATGATTCATGATTCATGATTCGATTCATGATTCATGATTCATGATTCAATTCTTGATTCATGATTCGATTCATGATTTATTATTCATGATTCATTATTCAATTCATGATTCATGATTCAAATTATGATTCATGATTCAATTCATGATTTTATTCATGATTCATGATTCGATTCATCATTCATTATTCAATTCATGATTCACTTCATGATTCATGTTTCAATTCATGATTCATGATTCAATTCATGATTCATGATTCATTTCATTATTCATTATTCATGAATCGATTCATGATTCATGATTCAATTCATGATTCATGATTCAATTCATGATTCATGATTCATGATTCAATTCTTTAATCATGATTCATGATTCAGTATTCAATTCATGATTCATGATTCGATTCATGATTCATGATTCATGATTCAATTCATGATTCATGATTCGATTCATAATTCATGATTCATGATTCGATTCATGATTCATGATTCATGATTCAATTCATGATTCATGATTCATGATTCAATTCACGAATTATGATTCGATTCATTATTCATTATTCATGATTCAATTCCTGATTCATGATTTAATTCATGATTCATGATTCATTTTATGATTCATTTCATGATTCAAGATTCATGATTAAATTCATGATTCATGATTCATGATTCAATTCATTATTCATGATTCAATTCATGATTCATGATTCATAATTCAATTCATGATTCATGATTTAATTCATGATTTATGCTTCAGTTAATGATTCATGATTTAATTCATGTTTTGTCATTCATGATTCGATTTATAATTCATGATTCATAATTCAATTCATGGTTTGTGATTCATGGTTCGATTCATGATTCATGTATCGATTCATGATTCTTGATTCGAATCATGATTCATGATTCGATTCATAATTCATGATTCATGATTCGATTCATGATTCAAGATTCAATTCATGATTCATGATTCAATTCATAATTCATGTTTTAAATCATGATTCAATTCATGATTCATGTTTTTATTTATGATTCATGATTCAATTTATGACTCAATTCATGATTCATGATTCAATTCATGATTCATGATTCTTAATTCATGATTCAATTAATGATTCATGATTCGATTCATGATTCATGATTCGATTCATGATTCAATTCATGATTCATGATTTATGATTTAATTTATGATTCATGATTCAATTCATGATTCATGATTCGATTCTTGATTCATGATTCAGTTCATGATTCATGATTCATGATTCAATTCATGATTCATGATTTATGATTCAATTCATGATTCATGATTTATTTCATGATTCAATTCATGGTTCATGAATCTTGATTCAATTCATGATTTATTTCATGATTCTTGATTCATGATTCAATTCATGATTCAAGTAATGATTCATGATTCAATTCATGATTAATTATTCATGATTCATGATTCATGATTCAATTCGTGATTCATGATTCAAAACCTGATTCATGATTCAATTCATGATTCATGATTCATTTTATGATTCATTTCATGATTCAAGATTCATGATTCAATTCATGATTTATGATTCATGATTTATTTAATTAATTCATTTCATGATTTATGATTCATGATTCAATTCATGATTCAATTCATGATTCAATTCATGATTTATGATTCAATTCATGATTCATGATTCTTAAGTCATGATTAAATTCATGATTCATATTTCGATTCATGATTCATGATTCATTTCTTTAATCATGATTCATGATTCGATTCATGATTCATGATACAATTCATGATTCATGATTTATGATTCAATTCATCATTCATGATTTATGATTCAATTCATGATTCATGATTTATTTCATGATTCAATTCATGGTTCATGAATCTTGATTCAATTCATGATTTATTTCATAATTCATGATTCATGATTCATGATACAATTGATGATTCATGATTCATGATTCATTTCATGATTCATGATTCGATTTTTGATTCATGATTCAATTCATGATTAATGATTCATGATTCAATTCATGATTCATGATTCATGATTCAATTTGTGATTTATGATTCAATTCATGATTCATTTCATGATTCTTGATTCAATTCATGATTCAATTCATGATTCATGATTCATGATTCGATTCATGATTCAAGATTCAAATTATGATTCATGATTCATGATTCAATTCATGATTCGATTCATGATTCATGATTCGATTCATGATTCATGATTCATGATTCAATTAATGATTCACTTCATGATTCGATTCATGATTCATGATTCATTATTCAATTCGTGATTCATGATTCAATTCATGATTCATGATTCATTTCATGATTCATTTCACGATTTATGATTTAATTCTTGATTCAGTTCATGATTCATGATTTATTTCATGATTCATTTCATGATTCATGATTGATGATTCAATTCATGATTCAGATCATGATTCATTTTATGATTCATAATTCATAATTCAATTCATGATTCAGATCATGATTCATTTTATGATTCATAATTCATAATTCAATTCATGATTCAATTCATGATTCATGATTCATGATTCAATTCATGATTCATGATTCATGATTCGATTCATGATTCATGTTTGAATTCATGATTCAATTCATGATTCATTTCATGATTCAATTCATGAATTATGATTCAATTCATGTTTCATGATTCAATTCATGATTCATGATTCATAATTCAATTCATGATTCATGATTTAATTCATGATTCATGAATCATTTCATGACTCATTTCATGATTTATGCTTCAGTTAATGATTCATGATTTAATTCATGTTTTGTCATTCATGATTCGATTTATAATTCATGATTCATAATTCAATTCATGGTTTGTGATTCATGGTTCGATTCATGATTCATGTATCGATTCATGATTCTTGATTCGAATCATGATTCATGATTCGATTCATAATTCATGATTCATGATTCGATTCATGATTCAAGATTCAATTCATGATTCATAAATCATGATTCAATTTATAATTCATGTTTTAAATCATGATTCAATTCATGATTCATGTTTTAATTTATGATTCATGATTCAATTCATGACTCAATTCATGATTCATGATTCAATTTATGATTCATGATTCTTAATTCATGATTCAATTAATGATTCATGATTCGATTCATGATTCATGATTCAATTCATGATTCAATTCATGATTCATGATTTATGATTTAATTCATGATTCATGATTCGATTCATGATTCATGATTCGATTCTTGATTCATGATTCAGTTCATGATTCATGATTCATGATTCAATTCATGATTCATGATTTATGATTCAATTCATGATTCATGATTTATTTCATGATTCATTTCATGGTTCATGAATCTTGATTCAATTCATGATTTATTTCATGATTCTTGATTCATGATTCAATTCATGATTCAATTAATGATTCATGATTCAATTCATGATTCATTATTCATGACTCATAATTCATGATTCATGATTCATGATTCAATTCATGATTCATTATTCAAAACCTGATTCATGATTCAATTCATGATTCATGATTCATTTTATGATTCATTTCATGATTCAAGATTCATGATTCAATTCATGATTTATGATTCATTATTCATTTCATTAATTCATTTCATGATTCATGATTCATGATTCAATTCATGATTCAATTCATGATTTATGATTCAATTCATGATTCATGATTCTTAATTCATGATTAAATTCATTATTCATATTTCGATTCATGATTCATGATTCATTTCTTGATTCATGATTCATGATTCGATTCATGATTCATGATTCAATTCATGATTCATGATTCATGATTCGATTCATGATTCATGTTTGAATTCATGATTCAATTCATGATTCATTTCATGATTCATGATTCAATTCATGAATTATGATTCAATTCATGTTTCATGATTCAATTCATGATTCATGATTCATGATTCATGATTCAATTCATAATTCATGATTAAATTCATGATTCATGATTCATGATTCAATTCATTATTCATGATTCAATTCATGATTCATGATTCATAATTCAATTCATGATTCATGATTTAATTCATGATTCATGAATCATTTCATGATTCATTTCATGATTTATGCTTCAGTTAATGATTCATGATTTAATTCATGTTTTGTCATTCATGATTCGATTCATAATTCATGATTCATAATTCAATTCATGGTTTGTGATTCATGGTTCGATTCATGATTCATGTATCGATTCATGATTCTTGATTCGAATCATGATTCATGATTCGATTCATAATTCATGATTCATGATTCGATTCATGATTCAAGATTCAATTCATAATTCATGTTTTAAATCATGATTCAATTCATGATTCATGTTTTAATTTATGATTCATGATTCAATTCATGACTCAATTCATGATTCATGATTCAATTTATGATTCATGATTCTTAATTCATGATTCAATTAATGATTCATGATTCGATTCATGATTCATGATTCGATTCATGATTCAATTCATGATTCATGATTTATGATTTAATTCATGATTCATGATTCGATTCATGATTCATGATTCGATTCTTGATTCATGATTCAGTTCATGATTCATGATTCAATTCATGATTCATGATTTATGATTAAATTCATGATTCATGATTTATTTCATGATTCAATTCATGGTTCATGAATCTTGATTCAATTCATGATTTATTTCATGATTCTTGATTCATGATTCAATTCATGATTCAATTAATGATTCATGATTCAATTCATGATTCATTATTCATGATTCATGATTCATGATTCATGATTCATGATTCAATTCGTGATTCATGATTCAAAACCTGATTCATGATTCAATTCATGATTCATGATTCATTTTATGATTCATTTCATGATTCAAGATTCATGATTCAATTCATGATTTATGATTCATTATTCATTTCATTAATTCATTTCATGATTCATGATTCATGATTCAATTCATGATTCAATTCATGATTTATGATTAAATTCATGATTCATGATTCTTAATTCATGATTAAATTCATGATTCATATTTCGATTCATGATTCATGATTCATTTCTTGATTCATGATTCATGATTCGATTCATGATTCATGATTCATGATACAATTCATGATTTATGATTCAATTCATGATTCATGATTTATGATTTAATTCATGATTCATGATTTATTTCATGATTCAATTCATGGTTCATGAATCTTGATTCAATTCATGATTTATTTCATAATTCATGATTCATGATACAATTGATGATTCATGATTCATTTCATGATTCATGATTCGATTTTTGATTCAAGATTCAATTCATGATTCATGATTCATGATTCAATTCATGATTCATGATTCAATTTGTGATTTATGATTCAATTAATGATTCATTTCATGATTCTTAATTCAATTCATGATTCAATTCATGATTCATGAATTAATTCTTTAATCATGATTCATGATTCAGTATTCAATTCATGATTCATGATTCGATTCATGATTCATGATTCATGATTCATGATTCGATTCATGATTCAATTCATAATTCATGAATCGATTCATGATTCAATTCATAATTCATGAATCGATTCATAATTCATGATTCAATTCATGATTCATGATTCATGATTCAATTCATTATTCATGATTCATGATTCATGATTCATGATTCAATTCATGAATTATGATTCGATTCATTATTCATCATTCATGATTCAATTCCTGATTCATGATTCAATTCATGATTCATGATTCATTTTATGATTCATTTCATGATTCAAGATTCATGATTCAATTCATGATTTATGATTCTTGATTCATTTCATTAATTCATTTCATGATTCATGATTTATGATTCAATTCATGATTCAATTCATGATTTAGGATTTAATTCATGATTCATGATTCTTAATTCATGATTAAATTCATGATTCATGATTCAATTCATGATTCATGATTCATGATTCATGATTTGATTCATGATTCAGGATTCATGATTCATGATTCAATTCATGATTCATGATTTGATTCGTGATTTATTATTCATGATTCATGATTCAATTCATGATTCATGATTCATGATTCATGATTCATGATTCATTTCATGAATCATGATTCATGATTTGATTCATGATTCATGATTCAAATTATGATTTATGATTCATGATTCAATTCATGATTCGATTCATAATTCATGATTTGATTCATGATTCATGATTCATGATTCAATTAATTATTCACTTCATGATTCGATTCATGATTCATGATTCATTATTCAATTCGTGATTCATGATTCAATTCATGATTCATGATTCATTTCATGATTCATTTCACGATTTATGATTTAATTCTTGATTCAGTTCATGATTCATGATTTATTTCATGATTCATTTCATGATTCATGATTGATGATTCAATTCATGATTCAGATCATGATTCATTTTATGATTCATAATTCATGATTCAATTCATGATTCAATTCATGATTCATGATTCATGATTCAATTCATGATTCATGATTCATGATTCGATTCATGATTCATGTTTGAATTCATGATTCAATTCATGATTAATTTCATGATTCATGATTCAATTCATGAATTATGATTCAATTCATGTTTCATGATTCAATTCATGATTCATGATTCATGATTCATGATTCAATTCATAATTCATGATTAAATTCATGATTCATGATTCATGATTCAATTCATTATTCATGATTCAATTCATGATTCATGATTCATAATTCAATTCATGATTCATGATTTAATTCATGATTTATGAATCATTTCATGATTCATTTCATGATTTATGCTTCAGTTAATGATTCATGATTTAATTCATGTTTTGTCATTCATGATTCGATTTATAATTCATGATTCATAATTCAATTCATGGTTTGTGATTCATGGTTCGATTCATGATTCATGTATCGATTCATGATTCTTGATTCGAATCATGATTCATGATTCGATTCATAATTCATGATTCATGATTCGATTCATGATTCAAGATTCAATTCATGATTCATGTTTTAAATCATGATTCAATTCATGATTCATGTTTTAATTTATGATTCATGATTCAATTCATGACTCAATTCATGATTCATGATTCAATTCATGAATCATGATTCTTAATTCACGATTCAATTAATGATTCATGATTCGATTCATGATTAATTATTCGATTCATGATTCGATTCATGATTCATGATTCAATTCATGATTCATGATTTATGATTCAATTCATGATTCATGATTTATTTCATGATTCAATTCATGGTTCATGAATCTTGATTCAATTCATGATTTATTTCATGATTCTTGATTCATGATTCAATTCATGATTCAATTAATGATTCATGATTCAATTCATGATTCATGATTCATGATTCATGATTCATGATTCATGATTCAATTCGTGATTCATGATTCAAAACCTGATTCATGATTCAATTCATGATTCATGATTCATTTTATGATTCATTTCATGATTCAAGATTCATGATTCAATTCATGATTTATGATTCATGATTCATTTCATTAATTCATTTCATGATTCATGATTCATGATTCAATTCATGATTCAATTCTTGATTTATGATTTAATTCATGATTCATGATTCTTAATTCATGAATAAATTCATGATTCATATTTCGATTCATGATTCATGATTCATTTCTTGATTCATGATTCATGATTCGATTCATGATTCATGATTCATGATACAATTCATGATTCATGATTTATGATTCAATTCATGATTCATGATTTATGATTCAATTCATGATTCATGATTTATTTCATGATTCAATTCATGGTTCATGAATCTTGATTCAATTCATGATTTATTTCATAATTCATGATTCATGATTTATGATACAATTGATGATTCATGATTCATGATTCATTTCAAGATTCATGATTCAATTTTTGATTCATGATTCAATTCATGATTCATGATTCATGATTTAATTCATGATTCATGATTCAATTTGTGATTTATTATTCAATTAATGATTCATTTCATGATTCTTGATTCAATTCATGATTCTATTCATGATTCATTTCATGATTCATGATTCATGATTCATGATTCAAATCATGATTCATGATTCATTTCATGATTCATTTCATTATTCATGATTCATGATTCAAAACATGATTCATGATTCATGATTAAATTCATGATTCATGATTCATGATTCAATTCATGATTAATAATTCGATTCATGATTAATGATTTAATTCATGATTCATGATTCATGATTCAATTCATGATTCATGATTCATGATTTAATTCATGATTCATGATTCAATTTGTGATTTATTATTCAATTAATGATTCATTTCATGATTCTTGATTCAATTCATGATTCTATTCATGATTCATGATTCATTTCATGATTCATGATTCATGATTCATGATTCAAATCATGATTCATGATTCATTTCATGATTCATTTCATTATTCATGATTCATGATTCAAAACATGATTCATGATTCATGATTAAATTCATGATTCATGATTCATGATTCAATTCATGATTAATAATTCAATTCATGATTAATGATTTAATTCATGATTCATGATTCATGATTCAATTCATGATTCATGATTCTTAATTCATGATTCAATTCATGATTCATGATTCGATTCATGATTCATGATTCGATTCATGATTCAATTCATGATTCATGATTCATGATTCAATTCATGATTCATGATTCGATTTATGAGTCATGATTCGATTCTTGATTCATGATTCAGTTCATTAAACATGATTCATGATTCAATTCATGATTCATGATTTATGATTCAATTCATGATTCATGATTTATTTCATGATTCAATTCATGGTTCATGAATCTTGATTCAATTCATGATTTATTTCATGATTCTTGATTCATGATTCAATTCATGATTCATTATTCAATTCATGATTCATTATTCATGATTCATGATTCATGATTCATGTTTGAATTCGTGATTCATGATTCAATTCATGATTGTCGATTCATTTCATGATTCATTTCACGATTTATGATTTAATTCTTGATTCAATTCATGATTCATGATTTATTTCATGATTCATTTCATGATTCATGATTGATGATTCAATTCATGATTCAGATCATGATTCATTTTATGATTCATAATTCATGATTCAATTCATGATTCAATTCATGATTCATGATTCAATTCATGATTCATGATTCATGATTCAATTAATGATTCAAGATTCGATTCATGATTTATGATTCAATTCATGATTCATGATTCAATTAAAGATTCGATTCATGATTTATGATTCAATTCATGACTCATGATTCATTATTTAATTCATGATTCGATTTATGATTCATGATTCATGATTCGATTCATGATTCATGATTCATGATTCAATTCATGATTCATGATTCATGATTCAATTCATGATTCATGAATCATGATTCGATTCATGTTTCATAATTCAATTCATGATTCAATTCATGATTCAATTCATGATTCATGATTCATGATTCAATTCATGATTCATGATTCATTATTTAATTAATGATTCATGATTCAAGATTTGATTCATGATTCATGATTCAATTCATGATTCATGATTTAATTCATGATTCGATTCATGATTCATGATTCATAATTCGATTCATGATTCATGATTCATGATTCAATTCATGATTTATGATTCATTTCATGAATCATGAGTCATGATTCAATTCATGATTCATGATTCAAATTATGATTCATGATTCATGATTCAATTCATGATTCGATTCATGATTCATGATTCGATTCATGATTCATGATTCATAATTCAATTCATGATTCACTTCATGATTCATGATTCATGATTAAATTCATGATTCATGAATTAATTCTTTAATCATGATTCATAATTCAGTATTCAATTCATGATTCATGATTCGATTCATGATTCATAATTCATGAATCGATTCATGATTCATGATTCGATTCATGATTCATGATTCGAATCACGATTCATGATTTTATTCATGATTCATGATTCGATTCATGATTCATGATTCGAATCACGATTCATGATTCAAGATTCAATTCATGATTCATGATTCATAATTCAATTCATGATGCATGATTCATTTCATGATTCATTTCATGATTCATGATTCATGATTCTATTCATGATTCATAATTCATGATTCAAATAATGATTCAATTCATGATTCATGATTTAATTCATGATTCATGATTCATTTCATGATTCATGATTCATGATTCAATTTATGATTCAATTCATGATTCATGATTCATGATTCAAATAATGATTCAATTCATGATTCATGATTCGATTCATGATTCGATTCATGATTCAATTCATGATTCGTGATTCAATTCATGAATCTTGATTCATGATTCATTTCATGATTCATTTCATGATTTATGTCTCATGATTCAATTCATGATTCATGATTCGATTCATGATTCATGAGTCAAATTATGATTCGATTCATGATTCTTGATTCAATTCATGATTCATGATACAATTCATGATTTATGATTCAATTCATGATTCATGATTCGATTCATGATTCATGATTCATGATTCGATTCATGATTCATGATTCATGATTTGATTCATGATTCGTGATTCATGATTCAATTCCTGATTCATGATTCATTTCATGATTCATGAATCATGATTCAATTCATGATTCAATTCATGATTCATGATTCATGATTCAATTCATGATTTATTTTATGATTCATGATTCATGTTTCAATTCATGATTCATGATTCAATTCATGATTCATGATTCATGATTCATTTCATGATTCATGATTCATTTCATGATTCATGATTCATTTCATGATTCATGATTCATGATTCAATTCATGATTCAATTCATGATTCATGATTCAATTCATGATTCATTTTATGATTCATGATTCATGTTTCAAGTCATGATTCATGTTTCAATTCATGATTCATGATTCAATTCATGATTCATGATTCGATTCATGATTCATGATTCAATTCATGATTCATGATTCAATTCATGATTTATTATTCGATTCTTGATTCAAGATTCAATTCATGATTCATGATTCAATTCATGATTCATGATTCAGTTCATGATTCATGATTAATTTCATGATTCATGATTCATGATTCAATTCATGATTCAATTCATGATTCAATTCATGATTCATGATTCGATTCATGATTCGATTCATGATTCAATTCATGATTCGTGATTCAATTCATGAATCTTGATTCATGATTCATTTCATGATTCATTTCATGATTTATGTTTCATGATTCAATTCATGATTCATGATTCAATTCATGATTCATGATTCGATTCATGATTCATTAGTCAAATTATGATTCGATTCATGATTCTCTATTCAATTCATGATTCATGATACAATTCATGATTTATGATTCAATTAATGATTCATGATTCGATTCATGATTCATAATTCATGATTCGATTCATGATTCATGATTCATGATTTGATTCATGATTCGTGATTCATTTCATGATTCATGAATCATGATTCAATTCATGATTCAATTCATGATTCATGATTCATGATTCAATTCATGATTTATTTTATGATTCATGATTCATGTTTCAATTCATGATTCATGATTCAATTCATGATTCATGATTCATGATTCATTTCATGATTCATGATTCATTTCATGATTCATGATTCATGATTCAATTCATGATTCAATTCATGATTCATGATTCAATTCATGATTCATGATTCATTTTATGATTCATGATTCATGTTTCAAGTCATGATTCATGATTCATGTTTCAATTCATGATTCATGATTCAATTCATGATTCATGATTCGATTCATGATTCATGATTCAATTCATGATTCATGATTCAATTCATGATTTATTATTCGATTCATGATTCAAGATTCAATTCATGATTCATGATTCAATTCATGATTCATGATTCAGTTCATGATTCATGATTAATTTCATGATTCATGATTCATGATTCAATTCATGATTCAATTCATGATTCAATTCATGATTCATGAATCATGATTCATGAATCATGATTCAATTCATGATTCAATTCATAATTCATGATTCGATTCATGATTCATGATTCGATTCATGATTCATGATTCGAATCACGATTCATGATTTGATTCATGATTCATGATTCGATTCATGATTTATGATTCGAATCACGATTCATGATTCAAGATTCAATTAATGATTCATGATTCATGATTCAATTCATGATGCATGATTCATTTCATGATTCATTTCATGATTCATGATTTATGATTCAATTCATGATTCATAATTCATGATTCAAATAATGATTCAATTCATGATTCATGATTTAATTCATGATTCATGATTTAATTCATAATTCATGATTCATTTCATGATTCATGATTCATGATTCAATTTATGATTCAATTCATGATTCATGATTCATGAATTAAATAATGATTCAATTCATGATTCATGATTCGATTCATGATTCAATTCATGATTCGTGATTCAATTCATGAATCTTGATTCATGATTCATTTCATGATTCATTTCATGATTTATGTTTCATGATTCAATTCATGATTCATGATTCAATTCATGATTCATGATTCGATTCATGATTCATGAGTCAAATTATGATTCGATTCATGATTCTTGATTCAATTCATGATTCATGATACAATTCATGATTTATGATTCAATTAATGATTCATGATTCGATTCATGATTCATGATTCGATTCATGATTCATGATTCATGATTTGATTCTTGATTCGTGATTCATGATTCAATTCCTGATTCATGATTCATTTCATGATTCATGAATCATGATTCAATTCATGATTCAATTCATGATTCATGATTCATGATTCAATTCATGATTCATTTTATGATTCATGATTCATGTTTCAATTCATGATTCATGATTCAATTCATGATTCATGATTCATGATTCAATTCATGATTTATAATTCAATTCATGATTCATATTTCGATTCATGATTCAAGATTTAATTCATGATTCAATTCATGATTCATGATTCAGTTCATGATTCATGATTAATTTCATGATTCAATTCATGATTCATGATTCATGATTTATGAATCATGATTCAATTCATTATTCAAATCATGATTCATGATTCAATTCATGATTCATGATTCATGCTTCATGATTCAATTCATGATTCATGATTCGATTCATGATTCATGATTTATGATTCATGATTCAATTCATGATTCATTATTCCATTCATGATTCAATTTATGATTCATGATTCAATTCATGATTCATGATTTGATTCATGATTCAGTTCATGATTCATGATTCGATTCATGATTCATGATTCATGATTCAATTCATGATTCAATTCATGATTCAATTTATGATTCATGAATCATGATTCAATTCATGATTTGATTCATGATTCAGTTCATGATTCATGATTCGATTCATGATTCATGATTCATGATTCAATTCATGATTCAATTCATGATTCAATTTATGTTTCATGAATCATGATTCAATTCATGATTCATGATTAATGATTCAAATAATGATTCAATTCATGATTCATGATTTAATTCATGATTCATGATTCATTTCATCATTCATTTCATGATTCATGATTCATGATTCAATTTATGATTCAATTCATGATTCATGATTCAAATAATGATTCAATTCATGATTCATGATTCGATTCATGATTCGATTCATGATTCGATTCATGATTCGTGATTCAATTCATGAATCATGATTCATGATTCATTTCATGATTCATGTTTCATGATTCAATTCATGATTCATGATTCAATTCATGATTCATGATTCGATTCATGATTCATGAGTCGAATTATGATTCGATTCATGATTCTTGATTCAATTCATGATTTATGATACAATTCATGATTTATGATTCAATTAATGATTCATGATTCGATTCATGATTCATGATTCGATTCATGATTCATGATTCATTATTCATGATTCGATTCATGATTCATGATTCATGATTTGATTCATGATTCATGATTCATGATTCAATTCCTGATTCATGATTCATTTCATGATTCATGAATCATGATTCAATTCATGATTCAATTCATGATTCTTGATTCATGATTCAATTCATGATTCATTTTATGATTCATGATTCATGTTTCAATTCATGATTCATGATTCATGATTCAATTCATGATTCATGATTCATGATTCAATTCATGATTCATATTTCGATTCATGATTCAAGATTTAATTCATGATTCATGATTCAATTCATGATGCATGATTCAGTTCATGATTCATGATTAATTTCATGATTTATGATTAATTTCATGATTCATGATTCATGCTTCATGATTCAATTCATGATTCATGATTCATGATTCAATTCATGATTCATATTTCGATTCATGATTCAAGATTTAATTCATGATTCATGATTCAATTCATGATTCATGATTCAGTTCATGATTCATGATTAATTTCATGATTCATGATTAATTTCATGATTCATGATTCATGCTTCATGATTCAATTCATGATTTATGATTCATGATTCAATTCATGATTCATGATTCAATTCATGATTCATGCTTCATGATTCAATTCATGATTCATGATTCGATTCATGATTCATGATTTAGGATTCATGATTCAATTCATGATTCATTATTCCATTCATGATTCATAATTCATGATTCATGAATCATGATTCAATTCATGATTCAATTCATGATTCATGATTAATTTCATGATTCATGATTCGTGATTCAATTCATGATTCAATTCATGATTCAATTCATGATTCATGAATCATGATTCAATTCATGATTCATGATATATGATTCAAATAATGATTCAATTCATGATTCATGATTTAATTCATGATTCATGATTCATTTCATGATTCATGATTCATGATTCAATTTATGATTCAATTCATCATTCATGATTCATGATTCAAATAATGATTCAATTCATGATTCATGATTCGATTCATGATTCGATTCATGATTCAATTCATGATTCGTGATTCAATTCATGAATCATGATTCATGATTCATTTCATGATTCATTTCATGATTCATGTTTCATGATTCAATTCATGATTCATGATTCAATTCATGATTCATGATTCGATTCATGATTCATGAGTCGAATTATGATTCGATTCATGATTCTTGATTCAATTCATGATTTATGATACAATTCATGATTTATGATTCAATTAATGATTCATGATTCGATTCATGATTCATGATTCAATTCATGATTCAATTCATGATTCAATTTATGATTCATGAATCATGATTCAATTCATGATTCATGATTAATGATTCAAATAATGATTCAATTCATGATTCATGATTTAATTCATGATTCATGATTCATTTCATGATTCATTTCATGATTCATGATTCATGATTCAATTTATGATTCAATTCATGATTCATGATTCATGATTCAAATAATGATTCAATTCATGATTCATGATTCGATTCATGATTCGATTCATGATTCGATTCATGATTCGTGATTCAATTCATGAATCATGATTCATGATTCATTTCATGATTCATTTCATGATTCATGTTTCATAATTCAATTCATGATTCATGATTCAATTTATGATTCATGATTCGATTCATGATTCATGAGTCAAAATATGATTCGATTCATGATTCTTGATTCAATTCATGATTTATGATACAATTCATGATTTATGATTCAATTAATGATTCATGATTCGATTCATGATTCATGATTCATGATTCATGATTCGATTCATGATTCATGATTCATGATTCATGATTCGATTCATGATTCATGATTCATGATTTGATTCATGATTCATGATTCATGATTCAATTCCTGATTCATGATTCATTTCATGATTCATGAATCATGATTCAATTCATGATTCAATTCATGATTCTTGATTCATGATTCAATTCATGATTCATTTTATGATTCATGATTCATGTTATAATTCATGATTCATGATTCATGATTCAATTCATGATTCATGATTCATGATTCAATTCATGATTCATATTTCGATTCATGATTCAAGATTTAATTCATGATTCATGATTCAATTCATGATGCATGAATCAGTTCATGATTCATGATTAATTTCATGATTCATGATTAATTTCATGATTCATGATTAATTTCATGATTCATGATTCATGCTTCATGATTCAATTCATGATTCATGATTTATGATTCAATTCATGATTCATATTTCGATTCATGATTCAAGATTTAATTCATGATTCATGATTCAATTCATGATTCATGATTCAGTTCATGATTCATGATTAATTTCTTGATTCATGATTAATTTCATGATTCATGATTCATGCTTCATGATTCAATTCATGATTTATGATTCATGATTCAATTCATGATTCATGATTCAATTCATGATTCATGCTTCATGATTCAATTCATGATTCATGATTCGATTCATGATTCATGATTTAGGATTCATGATTCAATTCATGATTCATTATTCCAATCATGATTCATAATTCATGATTCATTAATCATGATTCAATTCATGATTCATGATTAATTTCATGATTCATGATTCATGATTCAATTCATGATTCAATTCATGATTCATGAATCATAATTCAATTCATGATTCATGATATATGATTCAAATAATGATTCAATTCATGATTCATGATTTAATTCATGATTCATGATTCATTTCATGATTCATGATTCATGATTCAAATAATGATTCAATTCATGATTCATGATTCGATTCATGATTCGATTCATGATTCAATTCATGATTCGTGATTCAATTCATGAATCATGATTCATGATTCATTTCATGATTAATTTCATGATTCATGTTTCATGATTCAATTCATGATTCATGATTCAATTCATGATTCATGATTCAATTCATGATTCATGAGTCGAATTATGATTCGATTCATGATTCTTGATTCAATTCATGATTTATGATACAATTCATGATTTATGATTCAATTAATGATTCATGATTCGATTCATGATTCATGATTCATGATTCATGATTCGATTCATGATTCAATTAATGATTCATGATTCGAATTATAATTCATGATTCATGATTCGATTCATGATTCATGATTCGATTCGTGATTCATGATTCATGATTTGATTCATGATTCATGATTCATGATTCAATTCCTGATTCATGATTCATTTCATGATTCATGAATCATGATTCAATTCATGATTCAATTCATGATTCTTGATTCATGATTCAATTCATGATTCATTTTATGATTCATGATTCATGTTTCAATTCATGATTCATGATTCATGATTCAATTCATGATTCATGATTCATGATTCAATTCATGATTCATATTTCGATTCATGATTCAAGATTTAATTCATGATTCATGATTCAATTCATGATTTATGATTCAGTTCATGATTCATGATTAATTTCATGATTCATGATTAATTTCATGATTCATGCTTCATGATTCAATTCATGATTCATGATTCATGATTCAATTCATGATTCATATTTCGATTCATGATTCAAGATTTAATTCATGATTCATGATTCAATTCATGATTCATGATTCAGTTCATGATTCATGATTAATTTCATGATTCATGATTAATTTCATGATTCATGATTAATTTCATGATTCATGATTCATGCTTCATGATTCAATTCATGATTTATGATTCATGATTCAATTCATGATTCATGATTCAATTCATGATTCATGATTCATGCTTCATGATTCAATTCATGATTCATGATTCGATTCATGATTCATGATTTATGATTCATGATTCAATTCATGATTCATTATTCCATTCATGATTCAATTTATGATTCATGATTCAATTCAAGATTCATGATTCAGTTCATGATTCATGATTCGATTCATGATTCATGATTCATTTCATGATTCATAATTCATGATTCAATTTATGATTCATGATTCAATTCATGATTCATGATTCATGATTCATTTCATGATTCATGATTCATGATTCAATTCCTGATTCATGAATCATGATTCAATTCATGATTCAATTCATAATTCTTGATTCATGATTCAATTCATGATTCATTTTATGATTCATGATTCATGATTCAATTCATGATTCATGATTCATGATTCAATTCATGATTCATATTTCGATTCATGATTCAAGATTTAATTCATGATTCTTGATTCAATTCATGATTCATGATTCAGTTCATGATTCATGATTAATTTCATGATTCATGATAATTTTCATGATTCATGATTCATGCTTCATGATTCATAATTCAATTCATGATTCATATTTCGATTCATGATTCAAGATTTAATTCATGATTCATGATTCAATTCATGATTCATGATTCAGTTCATGATTCATGATTAATTTCATGATTCATGATTAATTTCATGATTCATGATTCATGCTTCATGATTCAATTCATGATTTATGATTCATGATTCAATTCATAATTCATGATTCAATTCATGATTCATGATTCATGCTTCATGATTCAATTCATGATTCATGATTCGATTCATGATTCATGATTTATGATTCATGATTCAATTCATGATTCATTATTCCATTCATGATTCAATTTATGATTCATAATTCAATTCAAGATTCATGATTCAGTTCATGATTCATGATTCGATTCATGATTCATGATTCATTTCATGATTCATAATTCATGATTCAATTTATGATTCATGATTCAATTCATGATTCATGATTCATGATTCATTTCATGATTCTTGATTCAATTCATGATTCATGATTTGATTCATGATTCATGAGTCGAATTATGATTCAATTCATGATTCATGATTCGATTCATGATTCATGATTCAATTCCTGATTTATGATTCATTTCAAGATTAATGAATCATAATTCAATTCATGATTCATTTCATGATTAATGAATCATAATTCAATTCATGATTCATTTCATGATTCATGATTCATGATTCATTTCATGATTCATGATTTATGATTCAATTCATGATTCAATTCATGATTCATGATTCAATTCATGATTCATGATTCAATTCATGATTCATGATTCATTTCATGATTCATAATTCATGATTCAATTCATGATTCATGAATCATGATTGAATTCATGATTCATGAATCATGATTGAATTCATGATTCAATTCATGATTCATGATTCATTTCATGATTCATGATTCATGATTCATGAATCATGATTCAATTCATGATTCAATTCATGATTCATGATTCGATTCATGATTCATGATTCATGATTCGATTCATGATTCATGATTCGAATCACGATTCATGATTTGATTCATGATTCATGATTCGATTCATGATTCATGATTCGAATCACGATTCATGATTCAAGATTCAATTAATGATTCATGATTCATGATTCAATTAATGATTCATGATTCATGATTCATTTCATGATTCATGATTCATGATTCAATTCATGAATCATGATTATTGATTTAAATAATGATTCAATTCATGATTTAATTCATTATTCATGATTCATTTCATGATTCAATTCATGATTCATGATTCATGATTCAAATAATGATTCAATTCATGATTCATGATTCGATTCATGATTCGATTCATGATTCAATTCATGATTCGTGATTCAAATCATGAATCATGATTCATGATTCATTTCATGATTCATTTCATGATTTATGTTTCATGATTCAATTCATGATTCATGATTCAATTCATGATTCATGATTCGATTCATGATTCATGAGTCGAATTATGATTCGATTCATGATTCTTGATTCAATTCATGATTTATGATACAATTCATGATTTATGATTCAATTAATGATTCATGATTCGATTCATGATTCATGATTCATGATTCATGATTCGATTTATGATTCATGATTCATGATTCATGATTCGATTCATGATTCATGATTCATGATTTGATTCATGATTCATGATTCATGATTCAATTCCTGATTCATGATTCATTTCATGATTCATGAATCTTGATTCAATTCATGATTCAATTCATGATTCTTGATTCATGATTCAATTCATGATTCATTTTATGATTCATGATTCATGTTTCAATTCATGATTCATGATTAATGATTCAATTCATGATTCATGATTCAATTCATGATTCATATTTCGATTCATGATTCAAGATTTAATTAATGATTCATGATTCAATTCATGATTCATGATTCAGTTCATGATTCATGATTAATTTCATGATTCATGATTAATTTCATGATTCATGATTCATGCTTCATGATTCAATTCATGATTCATGATTCATGATTCAATTCATGATTCATATTTCGATTCATGATTCAAGATTTAATTCATGATTCATATTTCGATTCATGATTCAAGATTTAATTCATGATTCATGATTCAATTCATGATTCATGATTCAGGTCAAGATTCATGATTCGATTCATGATTCATGATTCATTTCATGATTCATAATTCATGATTCAATTTATGATTCATGATTCAATTCATGATTCATGATTCATGATTCATTTCATGATTCATGATTCAATTCATGATTCATGATTCGATTCATGATTCATGAGTCGAATTATGATTCAATTAATGATTCATGATTCAATTCATGATTCATGATTCAATTCATGATTTATGATTCAATTCATGATTCATGATTAGATTCCTGATTCATGATTCATGATTCGATTCATGATTCATGATTCAATTCATGATTCATGATTCATGATTTGATTCATGATTCCTGATTCATGATTCATTTCATGATTCATGAATCATGATTCTATTCATGATTCAATTCATGATTTAATTCATGATTCATGATTCAATTCATGATTCATGATTTATGATTCAATTCATGATTTATGATTCATAATTGAATTCATGATTCATGAATCATTTCATGATTCATGATTCATGATTCAATTCATGATTCATTTTATGATTCATGATTCATGTTTCAATTCATGATTCATAATTCATGATTCAATTCATGATTCATTATTCAATTCATGATTCATGATTCGATTCATGATTTAAGATTCAATTCATGATTCATAATTCAATTCATGATTCATGATTCAGTTCATGATTCATGATTAATTTCATGATTCGTGCTTCATGATTCAATTCATGATTCATGATTCATGATTCATGATTCGATTCATGATTCATGAATCATGATTCAATTAATGATTCAATTCATGATTCATGATTCAATTCATTATTCATGATTCATGCTTCATGATTCAATTCATGATTTATGATTCATGATTCGATTCATGATTCATTATTCGATTCATGATTCATTATTCGATTCATGATTCGATTTATGATTCATGATTCAATTCATAATTCATGATTTACGATTCATGATTCAGTTCATGATTCATGATTCGATTCATGATTCATGATTCATTTCATGATTCATTTCATGATTCATTTCATGATTCATAATTCATGATTCAATTCATGATTCAATTCGTGATTCATGATTCAATTCATGATTCATGATTCATGATTCAATTCATGATTCATGATTCGATTCATGATTCATGAGTCGAATTATAATTCAATTCGTGATTCATGATTCAATTCATGATTCATTTCATGATTTATTTCATGATTCATGATTCATGATTTAATTCATGATTCAATTCATGATTCATGATTCAATTCATGATTCAATTCATGATTCATGATTCAATTCATGATTCAATTCATGATTCATGATTCATGATTCAATTCATGATTCATGATTCAATTCATGATTCATGATTCGATTAATGATTCATAAGTCGAATTATGATTCAATTCATGATTCATGATTCATGATTCAATTCATGATTTATGATTCAATTCATGATTCTTGATTAGATTCATGATTCATGATTCATAATTTGATTCATGATTCATGATTCGATTCATGATTCATGATTCATGATTCATGATTCGATTCATGATTCATGATTCATGATTCATGATTAAATTCCTGATCTATGATTCATTTCATGATTAATGAATCATAATTCAATTCATGATTCATTTCATGATTAATGAATCATAATTTAATTCATGATTCATTTCATGATTCATGATTCATGATTCATTTCATGATTCATGATTCATGATTCAATTCATGATTCAATTCATGATTCATAATTCAATTCATGATTCATGATTCAATTCATGATTCATGATTCATGATTCATTTTATGATTCATGATTCATGTTTCAATTCCTGATTCAATTCATGATTCAATTCATGATTCATAATTCAATTCATGATTCATGATTCAATTCATGATTCATGATTAATGATTCAAATCATGATTCATGATTCAATTCATGATTCATGATTCGATTCATGATTCATGAGTCGAATTATGATTCAATTCATGATTCTTGATTCAATTCATGATTCATGATACAATTCATGATTTATGATTCAATTAATGATTCATGATTCGATTCATGATTCATGATTCATGATTCATGATTCGATTCATGATTCATGATTCATGATTTGATTCATGATTCGTGATTCATGATTCGATTCCTGATTCATGATTCATTTCATGATTCATGAATCATGATTCAATTCATGATTCAATTCATGATTCATGATTCATGATTCAATTCATGATTCATTTTATGATTCATGATTCATGTTTCAATTCATGATTCATGATTCAGTTCATGATTCATGATTAATTTCATGATTCATTTCATGATTCATTTCATGATTCATAATTCATGATTCAATTCATGATTCAATTCGTGATTCATGATTCAATTCATGATTCATGATTCATGATTCAATTCATGATTCATGATTCAATTCATGATTCATGATTCGATTCATGATTCATGAGTCGAATTATAATTCAATTCGTGATTCATGATTCAATTCATGATTCATTTCATGATTTATTTCATGATTCATGATTCATGATTTAATTCATGATTCATGATTCATGATTCAATTCATGATTCAATTCATGATTCATGATTCAATCCATGATTCAATTCATGATTCATGATTCATGATTCAATTCATGATTCATGATTCAATTCATGATTCATGATTCGATTAATGATTCATAAGTCGAATTATGATTCAATTCATGATTCATGATTCATGATTCAATTCATGATTTATGATTCAATTCATGATTCATGATTAGATTCATGATTCATGATTCATAATTTGATTCATTAATCATGATTCGATTCATGATTCATGATTCATGATTCATGATTCATGATTCGATTCATGATTCATGATTCATGATTCATGATTAAATTCCTGATCTATGATTCATTTCATGATTAATGAATCATAATTCAATTCATGATTCATTTCATGATTAATGAATCATAATTTAATTCATGATTCATTTCATGATTCATGATTCATGATTCATTTCATGATTCATGATTCATGATTCAATTCATGATTCAATTCATGATTCATAATTCAATTCATGATTCATGATTCAATTCATGATTCATGATTCATTTTATGATTCATGATTCATGTTTCAATTCCTGATTCAATTCATGATTCAATTCATGATTCATAATTCAATTCATGATTCATGATTCAATTCATGATTCATGATTAATGATTCAAATCATGATTCATGATTCAATTCATGATTCATGATTCAATTCATGATTCATGATTCAATTCATGATTCATGATTCGATTCATGATTCATGAGTCGAATTATGATTCAATTCATGATTCTTGATTCAATTCATGATTCATGATACAATTCATGATTTATGATTCAATTAATGATTCATGATTCGATTCATGATTCATGATTCATGATTCATGATTCAATTCATGATTTATGATTCATGATTCGATTCATGATTCATTATTCGATTCATGATTCATTATTCGATTCATGATTCGATTTATGATTCATGATTCAATTCATAATTCATGATTTACGATTCATGATTCAGTTCATGATTCATGATTCGATTCATGATTCATGATTCATTTCATGATTCATTTCATGATTCATTTCATGATTCATAATTCATGATTCAATTCATGATTCAATTCGTGATTCATGATTCAATTCATGATTCATGATTCATGATTCAATTCATGATTCATGATTCAATTCATGATTCATGATTCGATTCATGATTCATGAGTCGAATTATAATTCAATTCGTGATTCATGATTCAATTCATGATTCATTTCATGATTTATTTCATGATTCATGATTCATGATTTAATTCATGATTCAATTCATGATTCATGATTCAATTCATGATTCAATTCATGATTCATGATTCAATTCATGATTCAATTCATGATTCATGATTCATGATTCAATTCATGATTCATGATTCAATTCATAATTCATGATTCGATTAATGATTCATAAGTCGAATTATGATTCAATTCATGATTCATGATTCATGATTCAATTCATGATTTATGATTCAATTCATGATTCATGATTAGATTCATGATTCATGATTCATAATTTGATTCATGATTCATGATTCGATTCATGATTCATGATTCATGATTCATGATTCATGATTCGATTCATGATTCATGATTCATGATTCATGATTAAATTCCTGATCTATGATTCATTTCATGATTAATGAATCATAATTCAATTCATGATTCATTTCATGATTAATGAATCATAATTTAATTCATGATTCATTTCATGATTCATGATTCATGATTCATTTCATGATTCATGATTCATGATTCAATTCATGATTCAATTCATGATTCATAATTCAATTCATGATTCATGATTCAATTCATGATTCATGATTCATGATTCATTTTATGATTCATGATTCATGTTTCAATTCCTGATTCAATTCATGATTCAATTCATGATTCATAATTCAATTCATGATTCATGATTCAATTCATGATTCATGATTAATGATTCAAATCATGATTCATGATTCAATTCATGATTCATGATTCAATTCATGATTCATGATTCGATTCATGATTCATGAGTCGAATTATGATTCAATTCATGATTCTTGATTCAATTCATGATTCATGATACAATTCATGATTTATGATTCAATTAATGATTCATGATTCGATTCATGATTCATGATTCATGATTCATGATTCGATTCATGATTCATGATTCATGATTTGATTCATGATTCGTGATTCATGATTCGATTCCTGATTCATGATTCATTTCATGATTCATGAATCATGATTCAATTCATGATTCAATTCATGATTCATGATTCATGATTCAATTCATGATTCATTTTATGATTCATGATTCATGTTTCAATTCATGATTCATGATTCAGTTCATGATTCATGATTAATTTCATGATTCATGATTCATGATTCATGATTAATTTCATGATTCATGATTCATGATTCATGATTCAATTCATGATTCATGATTTATGAATCATGATTCAATTCATTATTCAAATCATGATTCAATTCATGATTCATGATTCATGCTTCATGATTCAATTCATGATTCGATTCATGATTCATGATTTATGATTCATGATTCAATTCATGATTCATTATTCCATTCATGATTCAATTTATGATTCATGATTCAATTCATGATTCATGATTTGATTCATGATTCAGTTCATGATTCATGATTCGATTCATGATTCATGATTCATTTCATGATTCATAATTCATGATTCATGAATCATGATTCAATTCATGATTCAATTCATGATTCATGATTAATTTCATGATTCATGATTCATGATTCAATTCATGATTCAATTCATGATTCATGAATCATGATTCATTTCATGATTCATGAATCATGATTCAATTCATGATTCAATTCATGATTCTTGATTCATGATTCAATTCATGATTCATTTTATGATTCATGATTCATGTTTCAATTCATGATTCATGATTCAATTCATGATTCATGATTCATGATTCAATTCATGATTCATATTTCGATTCATGATTCAAGATTTAATTCATGATTCATGATTCAATTCATGATGCATGATTCAGTTCATGATTCATGATTAATTTCATGATTCATGATTAATTTCATGATTCATGATTCATGCTTCATGATTCAATTCATGATTCATGATTCAATTCATGATTCATATTTCGATTCATGATTCAAGATTTAATTCATGATTCATGATTCAATTCATGATTCATGATTCAGTTCATGATTCATGATTAATTTCATGATTCATGATTAATTTCATGATTCATGATTCATGCTTCATGATTCAATTCATGATTTATGATTCATGATTCAATTCATGATTCATGATTCAATTCATGATTCATGCTTCATGATTCAATTCATGATTCATGATTCGATTCATGATTCATGATTTAGGATTCATGATTCAATTCATGATTCAATTCATGATTCATGATTAATTTCATGATTCATGATTCGTGATTCAATTCATGATTCAATTCATGATTCAATTCATGATTCATGAATCATGATTCAATTCATGATTCATGATATATGATTCAAATAATGATTCAATTCATGATTCATGATTTAATTCATGATTCATGATTCATTTCATGATTCATGATTCATGACTCAATTTATGATTCAATTCATCATTCATGATTCATGATTCAAATAATGATTCAATTCATGATTCATGATTCGATTCATGATTCGATTCATGATTCAATTCATGATTCGTGATTCAATTCATGAATCATGATTCATGATTCATTTCATGATTCATTTCATGATTCATGTTTCATGATTCAATTCATGATTCATGATTCAATTCATGATTCATGATTCGATTCATGATTCATGAGTCGAATTATGATTCGATTCATGATTCTTGATTCAATTCATGATTTATGATACAATTCATGATTTATGATTCAATTAATGATTCATGATTCGATTCATGATTCATGATTCAATTCATGATTCAATTCATGATTCAATTTATGATTCATGAATCATGATTCAATTCATGATTCATGATTAATGATTCAAATAATGATTCAATTCATGATTCATGATTCGATTCATGATTCGATTCATGATTCATGATTCATGATTCAATTTATGATTCAATTCATGATTCATGATTCATGATTCAAATAATGATTCAATTCATGATTCATGATTCGATTCATGATTCGATTCATGATTCGATTCATGATTCGTGATTCAATTCATGAATCATGATTCATGATTCATTTCATGATTCATTTCATGATTCATGATTCATGATTCGATTCATGATTCGATTCATGATTCGATTCATGATTCGTGATTCAATTCATGAATCATGATTCATGATTCATTTCATGATTCATTTCATGATTCATGTTTCATGATTCAATTCATGATTCATGATTCAATTTATGATTCATGATTCGATTCATGATTCATGAGTCGAAATATGATTCGATTCATGATTCTTGATTCAATTCATGATTTATGATACAATTCATGATTTATGATTCAATTAATGATTCATGATTCGATTCATGATTCATGATTCATGATTCATGATTCGATTCATGATTCATGATTCATGATTCATGATTCGATTCATGATTCATGATTCATGATTTGATTCATGATTCATGATTCATGATTCAATTCCTGATTCATGATTCATTTCATGATTCATGAATCATGATTAAATTCATGATTCAATTCATGATTCTTGATTCATGATTCAATTCATGATTCATTTTATGATTCATGATTCATGTTATAATTCATGATTCATGATTCATGATTCAATTCATGATTCATGATTCATGATTCAATTCATGATTCATATTTCGATTCATGATTCAAGATTTAATTCATGATTCATGATTCAATTCATGATGCATGATTCAGTTCATGATTCATGATTAATTTCATGATTCATGATTAATTTCATGATTCATGATTCATGCTTCATGATTCAATTCATGATTCATGATTTATGATTCAATTCATGATTCATATTTCGATTCATGATTCAAGATTTAATTCATGATTCATGATTCAATTCATGATTCATGATTCAGTTCATGATTCATGATTAATTTCATGATTCATGATTAATTTCATGATTCATGATTCATGCTTCATGATTCAATTCATGATTTATGATTCATGATTCAATTCATGATTCATGATTCAATTCATGATTCATGCTTCATGATTCAATTCATGATTCATGATTCGATTCATGATTCATGATTTAGGATTCATGATTCAATTCATGATTCATTATTCCATTCATGATTCATAATTCATGATTCATTAATCATGATTCAATTCATGATTCAATTCATGATTCATGATTAATTTCATGATTCATGATTCATGATTCAATTCATGATTCAATTCATGATTCATGAATCATAATTCAATTCATGATTCATGATATATGATTCAAATAATGATTCAATTCATGATTCATGATTTAATTCATGATTCATGATTCATTTCATGATTCATGATTCATGATTCAATTTATGATTCAATTCATGATTCATGATTCATGATTCAAATAATGATTCAATTCATGATTCATGATTCGATTCATGATTCGATTCATGATTCAATTCATGATTCGTGATTCAATTCATGAATCATGATTCATGATTCATTTCATGATTCATTTCATGATTCATGTTTCATGATTCAATTCATGATTCATGATTCAATTCATGATTCATGATTCGATTCATGATTCATGATTCAATTAATGATTCATGATTCGATTCATGATTCATGATTCATGATTCATGATTCGATTCATGATTCAATTAATGATTCATGATTCGATTCATGATTCATGATTCAATTAATGATTCATGATTCGATTCATGATTCATGATTCATGATTCATGATTCGATTCATGATTCAATTAATGATTCATGATTCGAATTATAATTCATGATTCATGATTCGATTCATGATTCATGATTCGATTCATGATTCATGATTCATGATTTGATTCATGATTCATGATTCATGATTCAATTCCTGATTCATGATTCATTTCATGATTCATGAATCATGATTCAATTCATGATTCAATTCATGATTCTTGATTCATGATTCAATTCATGATTCATTTTATGATTCATGATTCATGTTTCAATTCATGATTCATGATTCATGATTCAATTCATGATTCATGATTCATGATTCAATTCATGATTCATATTTCGATTCATGATTCAAGATTTAATTCATGATTCATGATTCAATTCATGATTTATGATTCAGTTCATGATTCATGATTAATTTCATGATTCATGATTAATTTCATGATTCATGCTTCATGATTCAATTCATGGTTCATGATTCATGATTCAATTCATGATTCATATTTCGATTCATGATTCAAGATTTAATTCATGATTCATGATTCAATTCATGATTGATGATTCAGTTCATGATTCATGATTAATTTCATGATTCATGATTAATTTCATGATTCATGATTCATGCTTCATGATTCAATTCATGATTTATGATTCATGATTCAATTCATGATTCATAATTCAATTCATGATTCATGATTCATGCTTCATGATTCAATTCATGATTCATGATTCGATTCATGATTCATGATTTATGATTCATGATTCATGATTCATTTCATGATTCATAATTCATGATTCAATTCATGATTCATGATTCATGATTCATTTCATGATTCATGATTCATGATTAAATTCCTGATTCATGATTCATTTCATGATTCATGAATCATGATTCAATTCATTATTCAATTCATAATTCTTGATTCATGATTCAATTCATGATTCATTTTATGAATTATGATTCATGATTCAATTCATGATTCATGATTCATGATTCAATTCATGATTCATATTTCGATTCATGATTCAAGATTTAATTCATGATTCTTGATTCAATTCATGATTCATGATTCAGTTCATGATTCATGATTAATTTCATGATTCATGATTAATTTCATGATTCATGATTCATGCTTCATGATTCATAATTCAATTCATGATTCATGATTCATGCTTCATGATTCCATTCATGATTCATGATTCGATTCATGATTCATGATTTATGATTCATGATTCATGATTCATTTCATGATTCATAATTCATGATTCAATTTATGATTCATGATTCAATTCATGATTCATGATTCATGATTCATTTCATGATTCATGATTCATGATTCAATTCCTGATTCATGATTCATTTCATGATTCATGAATCATGATTCAATTCATTATTCAATTCATAATTCTTGATTCATGATTCAATTCATGTTTCAATTCATGATTCATGATTCATGATTCAATTCATGATTCATGATTCATGATTCAATTCATGATTCATATTTCGATTCATGATTCAAGATTTAATTCATGATTCATGATTCAATTCATGATTTATGATTCAGTTCATGATTCATGATTAATTTCATGATTCATGATTAATTTCATGATTCATGCTTCATGATTCAATTCATGGTTCATGATTCATGATTCAATTCATGATTCATATTTCGATTCATGATTCAAGATTTAATTCGTGATTCATGATTCAATTCATGATTGATGATTCAGTTCATGATTCATGATTAATTTCATGATTCATGATTAATTTCATGATTCATGATTCATGCTTCATGATTCAATTCATGATTTATGATTCATGATTCAATTCATGATTCATTATTCCATTCATGATTCAATTTATGATTCATGATTCAATTCAAGATTCATGATTCAGTTCATGATTCATGATTCGATTCATGATTCATGATTCATTTCATGATTCATAATTCATGATTCAATTTATGATTCATGATTCAATTCATGATTCATGATTCATGATTCATTTCATGATTCATGATTCATGATTCAATTCCTGATTCATGATTCATTTCATGATTCATGAATCATGATTCAATTCATTATTCAATTCATAATTCTTGATTCATGATTCAATTCATGATTCATTTTATGAATTATGATTCATGATTCAATTCATGATTCATGATTCATGATTCAATTCATGATTCATATTTCGATTCATGATTCAAGATTTAATTCATGATTCTTGATTCAATTCATGATTCATGATTCAGTTCATGATTCATGATTAATTTCATGATTCATGATTAATTTCATGATTCATGCTTCATGATTCATAATTCAATTCATGATTCATATTTCGATTCATGATTCAAGATTTAATTCATGATTCATGATTCAATTCATGATTCATGATTCAGTTCATGATTCATGATTAATTTCATGATTCATGATTAATTTCATGATTCATGATTCATGCTTCATGATTCAATTCATGATTTATGATTCATGATTCAATTCATAATTCATGATTCAATTCATGATTCATGATTCATGCTTCATGATTCAATTCATGATTCATGATTCGATTCATGATTCATGATTTATGATTCATGATTCAATTCATGATTCATTATTCCATTCATGATTCAATTTATGATTCATGATTCAATTCAAGATTCATGATTCAGTTCATGATTCATGATTCGATTCATGATTCATGATTCATTTCATGATTCATAATTCATGATTCAATTTATGATTCATGATTCAATTCATGATTCATGATTCATGATTCATTTCATGATTCTTGATTCAATTCATGATTCATGATTCGATTCATGATTCATGAGTCGAATTATGATTCAATTCATGATTCATGATTCGATTCATGATTCATGATTCAATTCCTGATTTATGATTCATTTCAAGATTAATGAATCATAATTCAATTCATGATTCATTTCATGATTAATGAATCATAATTCAATTCATGATTCATTTCATGATTCATGATTCATGATTCATTTCATGATTCATGATTCATGATTCAATTCATGATTCAATTCATGATTCATGATTCAATTCATGATTCATGATTCAATTCATGATTCATGATTCATTTCATGATTCATAATTCATGATTGAATTCATGATTCATGAATCATGATTGAATTCATGATTCATGAATCATGATTGAATTCATGATTCAATTCATGATTCATGATTCATTTCATGATTCATGATTCATGATTCATGAATCATGATTCAATTCATGATTCAATTCATGATTCATGATTCGATTCATGATTCATGATTCATGATTCGATTCATGATTCATGATTCGAATCACGATTCATGATTTGATTCATGATTCATGACTCGATTCATGATTCATGATTCGAATCACGATTCATGATTCAAGATTCAATTAATGATTCATGATTCATGATTCAATTAATGATTCATGATTCATGATTCATTTCATGATTCATGATTCATTTCATGATTCATGATTCATGATTCAATTCATGAATCATGATTATTGATTTAAATAATGATTCAATTCATGATTTAATTCATGATTCATGATTCATTTCATGATTCATTTCATGATTCATTTCATGATTCATGATTCATGATTCAATTTATGATTCAATTTATGATTCAATTCATGATTCATGATTCATGATTCAAATAATGATTCAATTCATGATTCATGATTCGATTCATGATTCGATTCATTATTCAATTCATGATTCGTGATTCAAATCATGAATCATGATTCATGATTCATTTCATGATTCATTTCATGATTTATGTTTCATGATTCAATTCATGATTCATGATTCAATTCATGATTCATGATTCGATTCATGATTCATGAGTCGAATTATGATTCGATTCATGATTCTTGATTCAATTCATGATTTATGATACAATTCATGATTTATGATTCAATTAATGATTCATGATTCGATTCATGATTCATGATTCATGATTCATGATTCGATTTATGATTCATGATTCATGATTCATGATTCGATTCATGATTCATGATTTGATTCATGATTCATGATTCATGATTCAATTCCTGATTCATGATTCATTTCATGATTCATGAATCTTGATTCAATTCATGATTCAATTCATGATTCTTGATTCATGATTCAATTCATGATTCATTTTATGATTCATGATTCATGTTTCAATTCATGATTCATGATTCATGATTCAATTCATGATTCATGATTCAATTCATGATTCATATTTCGATTCATGATTCAAGATTTAATTAATGATTCATGATTCAATTCATGATTCATGATTCAGTTCATGATTCATGATTAATTTCATGATTCATGATTAATTTCATGATTAATGATTCATGCTTCATGATTCAATTCATGATTCATGATTCATGATTCAATTCATGATTCATATTTCGATTCATGATTCAAGATTTAATTCATGATTCATATTTCGATTCATGAATCAAGATTTAATTCATGATTCATGATTCAATTCATGATTCAGTTCAAGATTCATGATTCGATTCATGATTCATGATTCATTTCATGATTCATAATTCATGATTCAATTTATGATTCATGATTCAATTCATGATTCATGATTCATGATTCATTTCATGATTCATGATTCAATTCATGATTCATGATTCGATTCATGATTCATGAGTCGAATTATGATTCAATTAATGATTCATGATTCAATTCATGATTCATGATTCAATTCATGATTTATGATTCAATTCATGATTCATGATTAGATTCCTGATTCATGATTCATGATTTGATTCATGATTCATGATTCGATTCATGATTCATGATTCATGATTTGATTCATGATTCCTGATTCATGATTCATTTCATGATTCATGAATCATGATTCTATTCATGATTCAATTCATGATTTAATTCATGATTCATGATTCAATTCATGATTCATGATTTATGATTCAATTCATGATTCATTTCATGATTAATGAATCATAATTCAATTCATGATTCATTTCATGATTCATGATTCATGATTCAATTCATGATTCAATTCATGATTCAATTCATGATTCATGATTCAATTCATGATTCATGATTTATGATTCAATTCATGATTTATGATTCATAATTGAATTCATGATTCATGAATCATTTAATGATTCATGATTCATGATTCAATTCATGATTCATTTTATGATTCATGATTAATTTCATGATTCATGATTCATGCTTCATGATTCAATTCATGATTCATTATTCAATTCATGATTCATGATTCTATTCATGATTCAAGATTAAATTCATGATTCATGATTCAATTCATGATTCATGATTCAGTTCATGATTCATGATTAATTTCATGATTCATGATTCATGCTTCATGATTCAATTCATGATTAATGATTCATGATTCGATTCATGATTCATGAATCATGATTCAATTCATGATTCAATTCTTGATTCATGATTCAATTCATGATTCATGATTCATGCTTCATGATTCATGCTTCATGATTCAATTCATGATTCATGATTTATGATTCATGATTCAGTTCATGATTCATGATTCGATTCATGATTCATGATTCATTTCATGATTCATTTCATGATTCATAATTCATGATTCAATTCATGATTCAATTCATGATTCATGATTTAATTCATGATTCATGATTCATGATTCAATTCATGATTCATGATTCAATTCATGATTCATGATTCAATTCATGATTCATGATTCAATTCATGATTCATGATTTAATTCATGATTCATGACTCATGATTCAATTCATGATTCATGATTCAATTCATGATTCATGATTCGATTCATGATTCATGAGTCGAATTATAATTCAATTCGTGATTCATGATTCAATTCATGATTCATGATTCAATTCATGAATCATGATTCATGATTCATTTCATGATTTATTTCATGATTCATGATTCATGATTCAATTCATGATTCAATTCATGATTCATGATTCAATTCATGATTCAATTCATGATTCGATTCATGATTCATGAGTCGAATTATGATTCAATTCATGATTCATGATTCAATTCATGATTCATGATTAGATTCATGATTCATGATTCATGATTAGATTCATGATTCATGATTCATGATTCGATTCATGATTCATGATTCGATTCATGATTCATGATTCGATTCATGATTCATGATTCATGATTCGATTCATGATTCATGATTCATGATTCAATTCCTGATTTATGATTCATTTCATGATTAATGAATCATAATTCAATTCATGATTCATTTCATGATTAATGAATCATAATTCAATTCATGATTCATTTCATGATTCATGATTCATGATTCATTTCATGATTCATGATTCATGATTCAATTCATGATTCAATTCATGATTCATGATTCAATTCATGATTCATGATTCATGATTCATTTTATGATTCATGATTCATGTTTCAATTCATGATTCATGATTCATGTTTCAATTCATGATTCATGATTCAATTCATGATTCATGATTCGATTCATGATTCATGATTCAATTCATGATTCATGATTCAATTCATGATTCATTATTCGATTCATGATTCAAGATTCAATTCATGATTCATGATTCAATTCATGATTCATGATTCAGTTAATGATTCATAATTAATTTCATGATTCATGATTCATGATTTAATTCATGATTCAATTCATGATTCAATTCATGATTCATGAATCATGATTCAATTTCTGATTCAATTCATGATTCATGATTCGATTCATGATTCATGATTCGATTCATGATTCATGATTCAAATCACGATTCATGATTTGATTCATGATTCATGATTTGATTCATGATTCATGATTCGAATCACGATTCATGATTCAAGATTCAATTAATGATTCATGATTAATGCTTCAATTCATGATTCATGATTTATTTCATGATTCATGATTCAAATAATGATTCAATTCATGATTCATGATTTAATTCATGATTCGTGATTCATTTCATGATTCATTTCATGATTCATGATTCATGATTCAAATAATGATTCAATTCATGATTCATGATTCGATTCATGATTCGATTCATGATTCAATTCATGATTCGTGATTCAATTCATGAATCTTGATTCATGATTCATTTCATGATTCATTTCATGATTCATGTTTCATGATTCAATTCATGATTCATGATTCAATTCATGATTCATGATTCGATTCATGATTCATGATTTGAATTATGATTCGATTCATGATTCTTGATTCAATTCATGATTCATGATACAATTCATGATTTATGATTCAATTATTGATTCATGATTCGATTCATGATTCATGATTCATGATTCATGATTTGATTCATGATTCATGATTCATGATTTGATTCATGATTCATGATTCATGATTCATTTCCTGATTCATGATTCATGATTCATTTTATGATTCATGATTCATGTTTCAATTTATGATTCATGATTCGATTCATGATTCATGATTCATGATTCAATTCATGATTCATGAATCAGGATTCAATTCATGATTCAATTCATGATACATGATTCGATTCATGATTCATGATTCGATTCATGATTCATGATTCGAATCACGATTCATGATTTGATTCATGATTCATGATTCATGATTCAATTCATGATTTATGATTAAAATAATGATTCAATTCATGATTCATGATTCAATTCATGATTCATGATTCAATTCATGATTCATGATTCAATTCATGATTCATGATTCATTTCATGATTCATTTCATGATTCATGATTCAATTCATGATTCATGATTGAAATAATGATTCAATTCATGATTCATGATTCGATTCATGATTCATGATTCAATTCATGATTCAATTCATGATTCGTGATTCAATTCATGAATTATGATTCATGATTTATTTCATGATTCATTTCATGATTCATGTTTTATGATTCAATTCATGATTCATGATTCAATTCATGAATCATGATTCGATTCATGATTCATGAGTCGAATTATGATTCAATTCATGATTCTTGATTCAATTCATGATTCATGATACAATTCATGATTTATGATTAAATTCATGATTCATGATTCGATTCATGATTCATGATTCGATTCATGATTCATGATTCGATTCATGATTCATGATTCATGAATTATGATTCGATTCATGATTTATGATTCATGATTTGATTCATGATTCATGATTCGATTCATGATTCATGATTCATTTCATGATTCATGAATCATGATTCAATTCATGATTCAATTCATGATTCATGATTCAATTCATGATTCATGATTTATGATTCAATTCATGATTTATGATTCATAATTGAATTCATGATTCATGAATCATTTCATGATTCATGATTCATGATTCAATTCATGATTCATTTTATGATTCATGAATCATGATTCATGAATCATGATTCAATTCATGATTCAATTCATGATTCATGATTCGATTCATGATTCATGATTCGATTCATGATTCGAATCACGATTCATGATTTGATTCATGATTCATGATTCGATTCATGATTCATGATTCGAATCACGATTCATGATTCAAGATTCAATTAATGATTCATGATTCATGATTCAATTCATGATTCAATTCATGATTCAATTCATGATTCATGAATCATGATTCATGAATCATGATTCATGAATCATGATTCAATTCATGATTCAATTCATGATTCATGATTCGATTCATGATTCATGATTCGATTCATGATTCATGATTCGAATCACGATTCATGATTTGATTCATGATTCATGATTCGAATCACGATTCATGATTTGATTCATGATTCATGATTCGATTCATGATTCATGATTCGAATCACGATTCATGATTCAAGATTCAATTAATGATTCATGATTCATGATTCAATTCATGATGCATGATTCATTTCATGATTCATTTCATGATTCATGATTCATGATTCAATTTATGATTCATAATTCATGATTGAAATAATGATTCAATTCATGATTCATGATTTAATTCATGATTCATGATTCATTTCATGATTCATTTCATGATTCATGATTCATGATTCAATTTATGATTCACTTCATGATTCATGATTCATGATTCAAATAATGATTCAATTCATGATTCATGATTCGATTCATGATTCGATTCATGATTCAATTCATGATTCGTGATTCAATTCATGAATCTTGATTCATGATTCATTTCATGATTCATTTCATGATTTATGTTTCATGATTCAATTCATGATTCATGATTCAATTCATGATTCATGATTCGATTCATGATTCATGAGTCGAATTATGATTTGATTCATGATTCTTGATTCAATTCATGATTCATGATACAATTCATAATTTATGATTCAATTAATGATTCATGATTCGATTCATGATTCATGATTTGATTCATGATTCGTGATTCATGATTCAATTCCTGATTCCTGATTCATTTCATGATTCATGAATCATGAATTAATTCATGATTCAATTCATGATTCATGATTCATGATTCAATTCATGATTCATTTTATGATTCATGATTCATGTTTCAATTCATGATTCATGATTCAATTCATGATTCATGATTCATGATTCAATTCATGATTTATAATTCAATTCATGATTCATATTTCGATTCATGATTCAAGATTTAATTCATGATTCATGATTCAATTCATGATTCATGATTCAGTTCATGATTCATGATTAATTTCATGATTCATGATTAATTTCATGATTGATGATTCATGATTCATGATTAATTTCATGATTCATGATTCATGCTTCATGATTCAATTCATGATTCATGATTCATGATTCATGAATCATGATTCAATTCATTATTCAAATCATGATTCATGATTCAATTCATGATTCATGATTCATGCTTTATGATTCAATTTATGATTCATGATTCGATTCATGATTCATGATTTATGATTCATGATTCAATTCATGATTCATTATTCCATTCATGATTCAATTTATGATTCATGATTCAATTCAAGATTCATGATTTGATTCATGATTCGATTCATGATTCATTTCATGATTCATGATTCATGATTCATTTCATGATTCATAATTTATGATTCAATTTATGATTCATGATTCAGTTCATGATTCATGATTCGATTCATGATTCATGAGTCGAATTATGATTCAATTCATGATTCATGATTCGATTCATGATTCATGATTCAATTCCTGATTTATGATTCATTTCAAGATTAATGAATCATAATTCAATTCATGATTCATTTCATGATTAATGAATCATAATTCAATTCATGATTCATTTCATGATTCATGATTCATGATTCATTTCATGATTCATGATTCATGATTCAATTCATGATTCAATTCATGATTCATGATTCAATTCATGATTCATGATTCATTTTATGATTCATGATTTATGTTTCAATTGATGATTCATGATTCATGTTTCAATTCATGATTCATGATTTAATTCATGATTCATGATTCGATTCATGATTCATGATTCAATTCATGATTCATGATTCAATTCATGATTCATTATTGGATTCATGATTCAAGATTCAATTCATGATTCATGATTCAATTCATGATTCATGATTAATTTCAGGATTCATGATTCAATTCATGATTCAATTCATGATTCAATTCATGATTCATGAATCATGATTCAATTCATGATTCAATTCATGATTCATGATTCGATTCATGATTCATGATTCGATTCATGATTCATGATTCGAATAACGATTCATGATTTGATTCATGATTCATGATTTGATTCATGATTCATAATTCGAATCACGATTCATGATTCAAGATTCAATTAATGATTCATGATTCATGATTCAATTCATGATTCATGATTCATTTCATGATTCATTTCATGATTCATGATTCATGATTCAAATAATGATTCAATTCATGATTCATGATTTAATTCATGATTCATGATTCATTTCATGATTCATTTCATGATTCATGATTCATGATTCAAATAATGATTCAATTCATGATTCATGATTCGATTCATGATTCGATTCATGATTCAATTCATGATTCGTGATTCAATTCATGAATCATGATTCATGATTCATTTCATGATTCATTTCATGATTCATGTTTCATGATTCAATTCATGATTCATGATTCATGATTCGATTCATGATTCATGATTTGATTCATGATTCATGATTCATGATTCAATTCCTGATTCATGATTCATGAATCATGATTCATGAATCATGATTCATGAATCATGATTCATGAATCATGATTCAATTCATGATTCAATTCATGATTCATGATTCATGATTCAATTCATGATTAATTTTATGATTCATGATTCATGTTTCAATTCATGATTCATGATTCATGATTCAATTCATGATTCATGATTCATGATTCAATTCATAATTTATAATTCAATTCATGATTCATATTTCGATTCATGATTCAAGATTTAATTCATGATTAATGATTCAATTCATGATTCATGATTCATGCTTCATGATTCAATTCATGATTCATGATTCAATTCATGATTCATGAATAATGATTCAATTCATGATTCAATTCATGATTCATGATTCATGCTTCATTATTCAATTCATGATTCATGATTCCATTCATGATTCATGATTTATGATTCATGATTCAATTCATGATTCATTATTCCATTCATGATTCAATTTATGATTCATGATTCAATTCATGATTCATGATTTGATTCATGACTCATGATTCATTTCATGATTCATAATTCATGATTCAATTCATGATTCAATTCATGATTCATGATTCATGCTTCATTATTCAATTCATGATTCATGATTCCATTCATGATTCATGATTTATGATTCATGATTCAATTCATGATTCATTATTCCATTCATGATTCAATTTATGATTCATGATTCAATTCATGATTCATGATTTGATTCATGATTCATGATTCATTTCATGATTCATAATTCATGATTCAATTCATGATTCATGAATCATGATTGAATTCATGATTCAATTCACGATGCATGATTCATTTCATGATTCATAATTCATGATTCAATTCATGATTCATGATTCGATTCATGATTCATGATTCGATTCATGATTCATGATTCGAATCACGATTCATGATTTGATTCATGATTCGATTCATGATTCATGATTCGAATCACGATTCATGATTCAAGATTCAATTAATGATTCATGATTCATGATTCATTTCATGATTCATGATTCATGATTCAATTCATGATTCATGATTAATGATTTAAATAATGATTCAATTCATGATTCATGATTTAATTCATGATTCATGATTCATTTCATGATTCATTTCATGATTCATGATTCATGATTCAATTTATGATTCAATTCATGATTCATGATTCAAATAATGATTCAATTCATGATTCATGATTCGATTCATGATTCGATTCATGATTCAATTCATGATTCGTGATTCAAATCATAATTCATGATTCATGATTCATTTCATGATTCATGTTTCATGATTCAATTCATGATTCATGATTCAATTCATGATTCATGATTCGATTCATGATTCATGTTTCATGATTCAATTCATGATTCATGATTCAATTCATGATTCATGATTCGATTCATGATTCATGAGTCGAATTATGATTCGATTCATGATTCTTGATTCAATTCATGATTTATGATACAATTCATGATTTATGATTCAATTAATGATTCATGATTCATGATTCATGATTCATGATTCATGATTTGATTCATGATTCATGATTCATGATTCAATTCCTGATTCATGATTCATTTCATGATTCATGAATCTTGATTCAATTCATGATTCAATTCATGATTCTTGATTCATGATTCAATTCATGATTCATTTTATTATTCATGATTCATGTTTCAATTCATGATTCATGATTCATGATTCAATTCATGATTCATGATTCATGATTCAATTCATGATTCATATTTCGATTCATGATTCAAGATTTAATTCATGATTCATGATTCAATTCATGATTCATGATTCAGTTCATGATTCATGATTAATTTCATGATTCATGATTAATTTCATGATTCATGATTCATGCTTCATGATTCAATTCATGATTCATGATTCAATTCATGATTCATATTTCGATTCATGATTCAAGATTTAATTCATGATTCATGATTCAATTCATGATTCATGATTCAGTTCATGATTCATGATTCGATTCATGATTCATGATTCAATTCATGATTCATGATTCATGATTCATTTCATGATTCATGATTCAATTCATGATTCATGATTCGATTCATGATTCATGAGTCGAATTATGATTCAATTCATGATTCATGATTCAATTCATGATTCATGATTTATGATTCAATTCATGATTTATGATTCATAATTGAATTCATGATTCATGAATCATTTCATGATTCATGATTCATGATTCAATTCATGATTCATTTTATGATTCATGAATCATGATTCATGAATCATGATTCAATTCATGATTCAATTCATGATTCATGATTCGATTCATGATTCAATTCATGATTCATGATTCGATTCATGATTCATGATTCGATTCATGATTCGAATCACGATTCATGATTTGATTCATGATTCATGATTCGATTCATGATTCATGATTCGAATCACGATTCATGATTCAAGATTCAATTAATGATTCATGATTCATGATTCAATTCATGATTCAATTCATGATTCAATTCATGATTCATGAATCATGATTCATGAATCATGATTCAATTCATGATTCAATTCATGATTCATGATTCGATTCATGATTCGATTCATGATTCGAATCACGATTCATGATTTGATTCATGATTCATGATTCGATTCATGATTCATGATTCGAATCACGATTCATGATTCAAGATTCAATTAATGATTCATGATTCATGATTCAATTCATGATTCAATTCATGATTCAATTCATGATTCATGAATCATGATTCATGAATCATGATTCAATTCATGATTCAATTCATGATTCATGATTCGATTCATGATTCATGATTCGATTCATGATTCATGATTCGAATCACGATTCATGATTTGATTCATGATTCATGATTCGATTCATGATTCATGATTCGAATCACGATTCATGATTCAAGATTCAATTAATGATTCATGATTCATGATTCAATTCATGATTCAATTCATGATTCAATTCATGATTCATGAATCATGATTCATGAATCATTATTCAATTCATGATTCAATTCATGATTCATGATTCGATTCATGATTCATGATTCGATTCATGATTCATGATTCGAATCACGATTCATGATTTGATTCATGATTCATGATTCGATTCATGATTCATGATTCGAATCACGATTCATGATTCAAGATTCAATTAATGATTCATGATTCATGATTCAATTCATGATGCATGATTCATTTCATGATTCATTTCATGATTCATGATTCATGATTCAATTTATGATTCATAATTCATGATTCAAATAATGATTCAATTCATGATTCATGATTTAATTCATGATTCATGATTCATTTCATGATTCATTTCATGATTCATGATTCATGATTCAATTTATGATTCACTTCATGATTCATGATTCATGATTCAAATAATGATTCAATTCATGATTCATGATTCGATTCATGATTCGATTCATGATTCAATTCATGATTCGTGATTCAATTCATGAATCTTGATTCATGATTCATTTCATGATTCATTTCATGATTTATGTTTCATGATTCAATTCATGATTCATGATTCAATTCATGATTCATGATTCGATTCATGATTCATGAGTCGAATTATGATTTGATTCATGATTCTTGATTCAATTCATGATTCATGATACAATTCATAATTTATGATTCAATTAATGATTCATATTTCGATTCATGATTCAAGATTTAATTCATGATTCATGATTCAATTCATGATTCATGATTCAGTTCATGATTCATGATTAATTTCATGATTCATGATTAATTTCATGATTCATGATTCATGCTTCATGATTCAATTCATGATTCATGATTCAATTCATGATTCATATTTCGATTCATGATTCAAGATTTAATTCATGATTCATGATTCAATTCATGATTCATGATTCAGTTCATGATTCATGATTCGATTCATGATTCATGATTCAATTCATGATTCATGATTCATGATTCATTTCATGATTCATGATTCAATTCATGATTCATGATTCGATTCATGAGTCGAATTATGATTCAATTCATGATTCATGATTCAATTCATGATTCATGATTTATGATTCAATTCATGATTTATGATTCATAATTGAATTCATGATTCATGAATCATTTCATGATTCATGATTCATGATTCAATTCATGATTCATTTTATGATTCATGAATCATGATTCATGAATCATGATTCAATTCATGATTCAATTCATGATTCATGATTCGATTCATGATTCATGATTCGATTCATGATTCGAATCACGATTCATGATTTGATTCATGATTCATGATTCGATTCATGATTCATGATTCGAATCACGATTCATGATACAAGATTCAATTAATGATTCATGATTCATGATTCAATTCATGATTCAATTCATGATTCAATTCATGATTCATGAATCATGATTCATGAATCATGATTCAATTCATGATTCAATTCATGATTCATGATTCGATTCATGATTCATGATTCGATTCATGATTCATGATTCGAATCACGATTCATGATTTGATTCATGATTCATGATTCGATTCATGATTCATGATTCGAATCACGATTCATGATTCAAGATTCAATTAATGATTCATGATTCATGATTCAATTCATGATGCATGATTCATTTCATGATTCATTTCATGATTCATGATTCATGATTCAATTTATGATTCATAATTCATGATTCAAATAATGATTCAATTCATGATTCATGATTTAATTCATGATTCATGATTCATTTCATGATTCATTTCATGATTCATGATTCATGATTCAATTTATGAATCACTTCATGATTCATGATTCATGATTCAAATAATGATTCAATTCATGATTCATGATTCGATTCATGATTTGATTCATGATTTAATTCATGATTCGTGATTCAATTCATGAATCTTGATTCATGATTCATTTCATGATTCATTTCATGATTTATGTTTCATGATTCAATTCATGATTCATGATTCAATTCATGATTCATCATTCGATTCATGATTCATGAGTCGAATTATGATTTGATTCATGATTCTTGATTCAATTCATGATTCATGATACAATTCATAATTTATGATTCAATTAATGATTCATGATTCGATTCATGATTCATGATTTGATTCATGATTCGTGAATCATGAATTAATTCATGATTCAATTCATGATTCATGATTCATGATTCAATTCATGATTCATTTTATGATTCATGATTCATGTTTCAATTCATGATTCATGATTCAATTCATGATTCATGATTCATGATTCAATTCATGATTTATAATTCAATTCATGATTCATATTTCGATTCATGATTCAAGATTTAATTCATGATTCATGATTCAATTCATGATTCATGATTCAGTTCATGATTCATGATTAATTTCATGATTCATGTTTAATTTCATAATTGATGATTCATGATTCATGATTAATTTCATGATTCATGATTCATGCTTCATGATTCAATTCATGATTCATGATTCATGATTCATGAATCATGATTCAATTCATTATTCAAATCATGATTCATGATTCAATTCATGATTCATGATTCATGCTTTATGATTCAATTTATGATTCATGATTCGATTCATGATTCATGATTTATGATTCATGATTCAATTCATGATTCATTATTCCATTCATTATTCAATTTATGATTCATGATTCAATTTAAGATTCATGATTTGATTCATGATTCGATTCATGATTCATTTCATGATTCATGATTCATGATTCATTTCATGATTCATAATTCATGATTCAATTTATGATTCATGATTCAATTTATGATTCATGATTCATGATTCAGTTCATGATTCATGATTCGATTCATGATTCATGAGTCGAATTATGATTCAATTCATGATTCATGATTCGATTCATGATTCATGATTCAATTCCTGATTTATGATTCATTTCAAGATTAATGAATCATAATTCAATTCATGATTCATTTCATGATTAATGAATCATAATTCAATTCATGATTCATTTCATGATTCATGATTCATGATTCATTTCATGATTCATGATTCATGATTCAATTCATGATTCAATTCATGATTCATGATTCAATTCATGATTCATGATTCATTTTATGATTCATGATTTATGTTTCAATTCATGATTCATGATTCATGTTTCAATTCATGATTCATGATTCAATTCATGATTCATGATTCGATTCATGATTCATGATTCAAATAATGATTCATGATTCAATTCATGATTCATTATTGGATTCATGATTCAAGATTCAATTCATGATTCATGATTCAATTCATGATTCATGATTCAGTTCATGATTCATGATTAATTTCAGGATTCATGATTCAATTCATGATTCAATTCATGATTCAATTCATGATTCATGAATTATGATTCAATTCATGATTCAATTCATGATTCATGATTCGATTCATGATTCATGATTCGATTCATGATTCATGATTCGAATAACGATTTATGATTTGATTCATGATTCATGATTTGATTCATGATTCATAATTCGAATCACGATTCATGATTCAAGATTCAATTAATGATTCATGATTCATGATTCAATTCATGATTCATGATTCATTTCATGATTCATTTCATGATTCATGATTCATGATTCAAATAATGATTCAATTCATGATTCATGATTTAATTCATGATTCATGATTCATTTCATGATTCATTTCATGATTCATGATTCATGATTCAAATAATGATTCAATTCATGATTCATGATTCGATTCATGATTCGATTCATGATTCAATTCATGATTCGTGATTCAATTCATGAATCATGATTCATGATTGATTTCATGATTGATTTCATGATTCATGTTTCATGATTCAATTCATGATTCATGATTCAATTCATGATTCATGATTCGATTCATGATTCATGATTTGATTCATGATTCATGATTCATGATTCAATTCCTGATTCATGATTCATGAATCATGATTCAATTCATGATTCAATTCATGATTCATGATTCATGATTCAATTCATGATTAATTTTATGATTCATGATTCATGTTTCAATTCATGATTCATGATTCATGATTCAATTCATGATTCATGATTCATGATTCAATTCATAATTTATAATTCAATTCATGATTCATATTTCGATTCATGATTCAAGATTTAATTCATGATTAATGATTCAATTCATGATTCATGATTCATGCTTCATGATTCAATTCATGATTCATGATTCAATTCATGATTCATGAATAATGATTCAATTCATGATTCAATTCATGATTCATGATTCATGCTTCATTATTCAATTCATGATTCATGATTCCATTCATGATTCATGATTTATGATTCATGATTCAATTCATGATTCATTATTCCATTCATGATTCAATTTATGATTCATGATTCAATTCATGATTCATGATTTGATTCATGATTCATGATTCATTTCATGATTCATAATTCATGATTCAATTCATGATTCAATTCATGATTCATGATTCATGCTTCATTATTCAATTCATGATTCATGATTCCATTCATGATTCATGATTTATGATTCATGATTCAATTCATGATTCATTATTCCATTCATGATTCAATTTATGATTCATGATTCAATTCATGATTCATGATTTGATTCATGATTCATGATTCATTTCATGATTCATAATTCATGATTCAATTCATGATTCATGAATCATGATTGAATTCATGATTCAATTCACGATTCATGATTCATTTCATGATTCATGATTCATGATTCAATTCATGATTCATGAATCATGATTCAATTCATGATTCAATTCACGATTCATGATTCGATTCATGATTCATGATTCGATTCATGATTCATGATTCGAATCACGATTCATGATTTGATTCATGATTCGATTCATGATTCATGATTCGAATCACGATTCATGATTCAAGATTCAATTAATGATTCATGATTCATGATTCATTTCATGATTCATGATTCATGATTCAATTCATGATTCATGATTAATGATTTAAATAATGATTCAATTCATGATTCATGATTTAATTCATGATTCATGATTCATTTCATGATTCATTTCATGATTCATGATTCAATTTATGATTCAATTCATGATTCATGATTCAAATAATGATTCAATTCATGATTCATGATTCGATTCATGATTCGATTCATGATTCAATTCATGATTCGTGATTCAAATCATAATTCATGATTCATGATTCATTTCATGATTCATGTTTCATGATTCAATTCATGATTCATGATTCAATTCATGATTCATGATTCGATTCATGATTCATGTTTCATGATTCAATTCATGATTCATGATTCAATTCATGATTCATGATTCGATTCATGATTCATGAGTCGAATTATGATTCGATTCATGATTCTTGATTCAATTCATGATTTATGATACAATTCATGATTTATGATTCAATTAATGATTCATGATTCGATTCATGATTCATGATTCATGAATCATGATTCGATTCATGATTCATGATTCATGATTCATGATTCGATTCATGATTCATGATTCATGATTTGATTCATGATTCATGATTCATGATTCAATTCCTGATTCATGATTCATTTCATGATTCATGAATCTTGATTCAATTCATGATTCAATTCATGATTCTTGATTCATGATTCAATTCATGATTCATTTTATTATTCATGATTCATGTTTCAATTCATGATTCATGATTCATGATTCAATTCATGATTCATGATTCATGATTCAATTCATGATTCATATTTCGATTCATGATTCAAGATTTAATTCATGATTCATGATTCAATTCATGATTCATGATTCAGTTCATGATTCATGATTAATTTCATGATTCATGATTAATTTCATGATTCATGCTTCATGATTCAATTCATGATTCATGATTCAATTCATGATTCATATTTCGATTCATGATTCAAGATTTAATTCATGATTCATGATTCAATTCATGATTCATGATTCAGTTCATGATTCATGATTCAATTCATGATTCATGATTCATGATTCATTTCATGATTCATGATTCAATTCATGATTCATGATTCGATTCATGATTCATGAGTCGAATTATGATTCAATTCATGATTCATGATTCAATTCATGATTCATGATTCAATTCATGATTTATGATTCAATTCATGAATCATGATTCATGATTCATTTCATGATTTATTTCATGATTCAATTCATGATTCAAATCATGATTCATTATTTAATTCATGATTCAATTCATGATTCATGATTCAATTCATGATTCATGATTCAATTCATGATTCATGATTCGATTCATGATTCATGAGTCGAATTATGATTCAATTCATGATTCATGATTCAATTCATGATTCATGATTCAATTCATGATTTATGATTCAATTCATGATTCATGATTAGATTCATGATTCAATTCATGATTTATGATTCAATTCATGATTTATGATTAGATTCATGATTCATGATTCATGATTCGATTCATGATTCATGATTCGATTCATGATTCATGATTCATGATTTGATTCATGATTCCTGATTCATGATTCATTTCATGATTCATGAATCATGATTCAATTCATGATTCAATTCATGATTTAATTCATGATTCATGATTCAATTCATGATTCATGATTCAGTTCATGATTCATGATTAATTTCATGATTCATGATTCATGCTTCATGATTCAATTGATGATTCATGATTCATGATTCGATTCATGATTCATGAATCATGATTCAATTCATGATTCAATTCATGATTCATGATTAAATTCATGATTCATGATTCATGCTTCATGATTTAATTCATGATTCATGATTTATGATTCATGATTCGATTCATGATTCATTATTCGATTCATGATTCAATTTATGATTCATGATTCAAATTATGATTCATGATTTATGATTCATGATTCAGTTCATGATTCATGATTTGATTCATGATTCGTGATTCATTTCATGATTCATTTCATGATTCATAATTCATGATTCAATTCATGATTCAATTTATGATTCATGATTCAATTCATGATTCATGATTCATGATTCAATTCATGATTCATGATTCAATTCATGATTCATGATTCGATTCATGATTCATGAGTCGAATAATAATTCAATTCGTGATTCATGATTCAATATATGATTCATGATTCAATTCATGAATCATGATTCATGATTAATTTCATGATTTATTTCATGATTCATGATTCATGATTCATGATTCAATTCATGATTCATGATTCAATTCATGATTTATTTCATGATTCATGATTCATGATTCAATTCATGATTCTTGATTCAATTCATGATTCAATTCATGATTCATGATTCAATTCATGATTCAATTCATGATTCATGATTCATGATTCAATTCATGATTCATGATTCGATTTATGATTCATGAGTCGAATTATGATTCAATTCATGATTCATGATTCAATTCATGATTCATGATTCGATTCATGATTCATGATTCATGATTCATGATTCATGATTCGATTCATGATTCATGACTCATGATTCAATTCCTGATTTATGATTCATTTCATGATTAATGAATCATAATTCAATTCATGATTCATTTCATGATTAATGAATCATAATTCAATTCATGATTCATTTCATGATTCATGATTCATGATTCATTTCACAATTCATGATTCATGATTCAATTCATGATTCAATTCATGATTCATGGTTCAATTCATGATTCATGATTCATTTTATGATTCATGATTCATGTTTCAATTCATGATTCATGATTCATGTTTCAATTCATGATTCATGATTCAATTCATGATTCATGATTCGATTCATGATTCATGATTCAATTCATGATTCATGATTCAATTCATGATTTATTATTCGATTCATGATTCAAGATTCAATTCATGATTCATGATTCAATTCATGATTCATGATTCAGTTCATGATTCATGATTAATTTCATGATTCATGATTCATGATTCAATTCATGATTCAATTCATGATTCAATTCATGATTCATGAATCATGATTCATGAATCATGATTTAATTCATGATTCAATTCATGATTCATGATTCGATTCATGATTCATGATTCGATTCATGATTCATGATTCGAATCACGATTCATGATTTGATTCATGATTCATGATTCGATTCATGATTCATGATTCGAATCACGATTCATGATTCAAGATTCAATTAATGATTCATGATTCATGATTCAATTCATGATGCATGATTCATTTCATGATTCATTTCATGAATTATGATTCATGATTCAATTTATGATTCATAATTCATGATTCAAATAATGATTCAATTCATGATTCATGATTTAATTCATGATTCATGATTCATTTCATGATTCATGATTCATGATTCAAATAATGATTCAATTCATGATTCATGATTCGATTCATGATTCAATTCATGATTCGTGATTCAATTCATGAATCTTGATTCATGATTCATTTCATGATTCATTTCATGATTTATGTTTCATGATTCAATTCATGATTCATGATTCAATTCATGATTCATGATTCGATTCATGATTCATGAGTCGAATTATGATTCGATTCATGATTCTTGATTCAATTCATGATTCATGATACAATTCATGATTTATGATTCAATTAATGATTCATGATTCGATTCATGATTCATGATTTGATTCATGATTCGTGATTCATGATTCAATTCTTGATTCCTGATTCATTTCATGATTCATGAATCATGAATTAATTCATGATTCAATTCATGATTCATGATTCAATTCATGATTCATTTTATGATTCATGATTCATGTTTCAATTCATGATTCAATTCATGATTCATGATTCAATTCATGATTTATAATTCAATTCATGATTCATATTTCGATTCATGATTCAAGATTTAATTCATGATTCATGATTCAATTCATGATTCATGATTCAGTTCATGATTCATGATTAATTTCATGATTCATGATTAATTTCATGATTCATGATTCATGCTTCATGATTCAATTCATGATTCATGATTCAATTCATGATTCATATTTCGATTCATGATTCAAGATTTAATTCATGATTCATGATTCAATTCATGATTCATGATTCAGTTCATGATTCATGATTCAATTCATGATTCATGATTCATGATTCATTTCATGATTCATGATTCAATTCATGATTCATGATTCGATTCATGATTCATGAGTCGAATTATGATTCAATTCATGATTCATGATTCAATTCATGATTCATGATTCAATTCATGATTTATGATTCAATTCATGAATCATGATTCATGATTCATTTCATGATTTATTTCATGATTCAATTCATGATTCAAATCATGATTCATTATTTAATTCATGATTCAATTCATGATTCATGATTCAATTCATGATTCATGATTCAATTCATGATTCATGATTCGATTCATGATTCATGAGTCGAATTATGATTCAATTCATGATTCATGATTCAATTCATGATTCATGATTCAATTCATGATTTATGATTCAATTCATGATTCATGATTAGATTCATGATTCAATTCATGATTTATGATTCAATTCATGATTTATGATTAGATTCATGATTCATGATTCATGATTCGATTCATGATTCATGATTCGATTCATGATTCATGATTCATGATTTGATTCATGATTCCTGATTCATGATTCATTTCATGATTCATGAATCATGATTCAATTCATGATTCAATTCATGATTTAATTCATGATTCATGATTCAATTCATGATTCATGATTCAGTTCATGATTCATGATTAATTTCATGATTCATGATTCATGCTTCATGATTCAATTGATGATTCATGATTCATGATTCGATTCATGATTCATGAATCATGATTCAATTCATGATTCAATTCATGATTCATGATTAAATTCATGATTCATGATTCATGCTTCATGATTTAATTCATGATTCATGATTTATGATTCATGATTCGATTCATGATTCATTATTCGATTCATGATTCAATTTATGATTCATGATTCAAATTATGATTCATGATTTATGATTCATGATTCAGTTCATGATTCATGATTTGATTCATGATTCGTGATTCATTTCATGATTCATTTCATGATTCATAATTCATGATTCAATTCATGATTCAATTTATGATTCATGATTCAATTCATGATTCATGATTCATGATTCAATTCATGATTCATGATTCAATTCATGATTCATGATTCGATTCATGATTCATGAGTCGAATAATAATTCAATTCGTGATTCATGATTCAATATATGATTCATGATTCAATTCATGAATCATGATTCATGATTAATTTCATGATTTATTTCATGATTCATGATTCATGATTCATGATTCAATTCATGATTCATGATTCAATTCATGATTTATTTCATGATTCATGATTCATGATTCAATTCATGATTCATGATTCAATTCATGATTCAATTCATGATTCATGATTCAATTCATGATTCAATTCATGATTCATGATTCATGATTCAATTCATGATTCATGATTCGATTTATGATTCATGAGTCGAATTATGATTCAATTCATGATTCATGATTCAATTCATGATTCATGATTCGATTCATGATTCATGATTCATGATTCATGATTCATGATTCGATTCATGATTCATGACTCATGATTCAATTCCTGATTTATGATTCATTTCATGATTAATGAATCATAATTCAATTCATGATTCATTTCATGATTAATGAATCATAATTCAATTCATGATTCATTTCATGATTCATGATTCATGATTCATTTCACAATTCATGATTCATGATTCAATTCATGATTCAATTCATGATTCATGGTTCAATTCATGATTCATGATTCATTTTATGATTCATGATTCATGTTTCAATTCATGATTCATGATTCATGTTTCAATTCATGATTCATGATTCAATTCATGATTCATGATTCGATTCATGATTCATGATTCAATTCATGATTCATGATTCAATTCATGATTTATTATTCGATTCATGATTCAAGATTCAATTCATGATTCATGATTCAATTCATGATTCATGATTCAGTTCATGATTCATGATTAATTTCATGATTCATGATTCATGATTCAATTCATGATTCAATTCATGATTCAATTCATGATTCATGAATCATGATTCATGAATCATGATTTAATTCATGATTCAATTCATGATTCATGATTCGATTCATGATTCATGATTCGATTCATGATTCATGATTCGAATCACGATTCATGATTTGATTCATGATTCATGATTCGATTCATGATTCATGATTCGAATCACGATTCATGATTCAAGATTCAATTAATGATTCATGATTCATGATTCAATTCATGATGCATGATTCATTTCATGATTCATTTCATGAATTATGATTCATGATTCAATTTATGATTCATAATTCATGATTCAAATAATGATTCAATTCATGATTCATGATTTAATTCATGATTCATGATTCATTTCATGATTCATGATTCATGATTCAATTTATGATTCACTTCATGATTCATGATTCATGATTCAAATAATGATTCAATTCATGATTCATGATTCGATTCATGATTCAATTCATGATTCGTGATTCAATTCATGAATCTTGATTCATGATTCATTTCATGATTCATTTCATGATTTATGTTTCATGATTCAATTCATGATTCATGATTCAATTCATGATTCATGATTCGATTCATGATTCATGAGTCGAATTATGATTCGATTCATGATTCTTGATTCAATTCATGATTCATGATACAATTCATGATTTATGATTCAATTAATGATTCATGATTCGATTCATGATTCATGATTTGATTCATGATTCGTGATTCATGATTCAATTCTTGATTCCTGATTCATTTCATGATTCATGAATCATGAATTAATTCATGATTCAATTCATGATTCATGATTCAATTCATGATTCATTTTATGATTCATGATTCATGTTTCAATTCATGATTCAATTCATGATTCATGATTCAATTCATGATTTATAATTCAATTCATGATTCATATTTCGATTCATGATTCAAGATTTAATTCATGATTCATGATTCAATTCATGATTCATGATTCAGTTCATGATTCATGATTAATTTCATGATTCATGATTAATTTCATGATTCATGATTCATGATTCATGATTAATTTCATGATTCATGATTCATGCTTCATGATTCAATTCATGATTCATGACTCATGATTCAATTCCTGATTTATGATTCATTTCATGATTAATGAATCATAATTCAATTCATGATTCATTTCATGATTAATGAATCATAATTCAATTCATGATTCATTTCATGATTCATGATTCATGATTCATTTCACAATTCATGATTCATGATTCAATTCATGATTCAATTCATGATTCATGGTTCAATTCATGATTCATGATTCATTTTATGATTCATGATTCATGTTTCAATTCATGATTCATGATTCAATTCATGATTCATGATTCAATTTATGATTCATGATTCGATTCATGATTCATGATTCAATTCATGATTCATGATTCAATTCATGATTTATTATTCAATTCATGATTCAAGATTCAATTCATGATTCATGATTCAATTCATGATTCATGATTCAGTTCATGATTCATGATTAATTTCATGATTCATGATTCAATTCATGATTCAATTCATGATTCAATTCATGATTCATGAATCATGATTCATGAATCATGATTTAATTCATGATTCAATTCATGATTCATGATTCGATTCATGATTCGATTCATGATTCGAATCACGATTCATGATTTGATTCATGATTCATGATTCGATTCATGATTCATGATTCGAATCACGATTCATGATTCAAGATTCAATTAATGATTCATGATTCATGATTCAAATAATGATTCAATTCATGATTCATGATTTAATTCATGATTCATGATTCATCTCATGATTCATTTCATGATTCATGATTCATGATTCAATTTATGATTCACTTCATGATTCATGATTCATGATTCAAATAATGATTCAATTCATGATTCATGATTCAATTCATGAATCTTGATTCATGATTCATTTCATGATTCATTTCATGATTTATGTTTCATGATTCAATTCATGATTCATGATTCAATTCATGATTCATGATTCGATTCATGATTCATGAGTCGAATTATGATTCGATTCATGATTCTTGATTCAATTCATGATTCATGATACAATTCATGATTTATGATTCAATTAATGATTCATGATTCATGCTTCATTATTCAATTCATGATTCATGATTCCATTCATGATTCATGATTATGATTCATGATTCAATTCATGATTCATTATTCCATTCATGATTCAATTTATGATTCATGATTCAATTCATGATTCATGATTTGATTCATGATTCATGATTCATTTCATGATTCATAATTCATGATTCAATTCATGATTCATGAATCATGATTGAATTCATGATTCAATTCACGATTCATGATTCATTTCATGATTCATGATTCATGATTCAATTCATGATTCATGAATCATGATTCAATTCATGATTCAATTCACGATTCATGATTCGATTCATGATTCATGATTCGATTCATGATTCATGATTCGAATCACGATTCATGATTTGATTCATGATTCGATTCATGATTCATGATTCGAATCACGATTCATGATTCAAGATTCAATTAATGATTCATGATTCATGATTCATTTCATGATTCATGATTCATGATTCAATTCATGATTCATGATTAATGATTTAAATAATGATTCAATTCATGATTCATGATTTAATTCATGATTCATGATTCATTTCATGATTCATTTCATGATTCATGATTCAATTTATGATTCAATTCATGATTCATGATTCAAATAATGATTCAATTCATGATTCATGATTCGATTCATGATTCGATTCATGATTCAATTCATGATTCGTGATTCAAATCATAATTCATGATTCATGATTCATTTCATGATTCATGTTTCATGATTCAATTCATGATTCATGATTCAATTCATGATTCATGATTCGATTCATGATTCATGTTTCATGATTCAATTCATGATTCATGATTCAATTCATGATTCATGATTCGATTCATGATTCATGAGTCGAATTATGATTCGATTCATGATTCTTGATTCAATTCATGATTTATGATACAATTCATGATTTATGATTCAATTAATGATTCATGATTCGATTCATGATTCATGATTCATGAATCATGATTCGATTCATGATTCATGATTCATGATTCATGATTCGATTCATGATTCATGATTCATGATTTGATTCATGATTCATGATTCATGATTCAATTCCTGATTCATGATTCATTTCATGATTCATGAATCTTGATTCAATTCATGATTCAATTCATGATTCTTGATTCATGATTCAATTCATGATTCATTTTATTATTCATGATTCATGTTTCAATTCATGATTCATGATTCATGATTCAATTCATGATTCATGATTCATGATTCAATTCATGATTCATATTTCGATTCATGATTCAAGATTTAATTCATGATTCATGATTCAATTCATGATTCATGATTCAGTTCATGATTCATGATTAATTTCATGATTCATGATTAATTTCATGATTCATGATTCATGCTTCATGATTCAATTCATGATTCATGATTCAATTCATGATTCATATTTCGATTCATGATTCAAGATTTAATTCATGATTCATGATTCAATTCATGATTCATGATTCAGTTCATGATTCATGATTCAATTCATGATTCATGATTCATGATTCATTTCATGATTCATGATTCAATTCATGATTCATGATTCGATTCATGATTCATGAGTCGAATTATGATTCAATTCATGATTCATGATTCAATTCATGATTCATGATTCAATTCATGATTTATGATTCAATTCATGAATCATTAATCATGATTCATTTCATGATTTATTTCATGATTCAATTCATGATTCAAATCATGATTCATTATTTAATTCATGATTCAATTCATGATTTATGATTCAATTCATGATTCATGATTCAATTCATGATTCATGATTCGATTCATGATTCATGAGTCGAATTATGATTCAATTCATGATTCATGATTCAATTCATGATTCATGATTCAATTCATGATTTATGATTCAATTCATGATTCATGATTAGATTCATGATTCAATTCATGATTTATGATTCAATTCATGATTTATGATTAGATTCATGATTCATGATTCATGATTCGATTCATGATTCATGATTCGATTCATGATTCATGATTCATGATTTGATTCATGATTCCTGATTCATGATTCATTTCATGATTCATGAATCATGATTCAATTCATGATTCAATTCATGATTTAATTCATGATTCATGATTCAATTCATGATTCATGATTCAGTTCATGATTCATGATTAATTTCATGATTCATGATTCATGCTTCATGATTCAATTGATGATTCATGATTCATGATTCGATTCATGATTCATGAATCATGATTCAATTCATGATTCAATTCATGATTCATGATTAAATTCATGATTCATGATTCATGCTTCATGATTTAATTCATGATTCATGATTTATGATTCATGATTCGATTCATGATTCATTATTCGATTCATGATTCAATTTATGATTCATGATTCAAATTATGATTCATGATTTATGATTCATGATTCAGTTCATGATTCATGATTTGATTCATGATTCGTGATTCATTTCATGATTCATTTCATGATTCATAATTCATGATTCAATTCATGATTCAATTTATGATTCATGATTCAATTCATGATTCATGATTCATGATTCAATTCATGATTCATGATTCAATTCATGATTCATGATTCGATTCATGATTCATGAGTCGAATAATAATTCAATTCGTGATTCATGATTCAATTCATGATTCATGATTCAATTCATGAATCATGATTCATGATTAATTTCATGATTTATTTCATGATTCATGATTCATGATTCATGATTCATGATTCATGATTCAATTCATGATTCATGATTCAATTCATGATTTATTTCATGATTCATGATTCATGATTCAATTCATGATTCATGATTCAATTCATGATTCAATTCATGATTCATGATTCAATTCATGATTCAATTCATGATTCATGATTCATGATTCAATTCATGATTCATGATTCGATTTATGATTCATGAGTCGAATTATGATTCAATTCATGATTCATGATTCAATTCATGATTCATGATTCGATTCATGATTCATGATTCATGATTCATGATTCATGATTCGATTCATGATTCATGACTCATGATTCAATTCCTGATTTATGATTCATTTCATGATTAATGAATCATAATTCAATTCATGATTCATTTCATGATTAATGAATCATAATTCAATTCATGATTCATTTCATGATTCATGATTCATGATTCATTTCACAATTCATGATTCATGATTCAATTCATGATTCAATTCATGATTCATGGTTCAATTCATGATTCATGATTCATTTTATGATTCATGATTCATGTTTCAATTCATGATTCATGATTCATGTTTCAATTCATGATTCATGATTCAATTCATGATTCATGATTCGATTCATGATTCATGATTCAATTCATGATTCATGATTCAATTCATGATTTATTATTCGATTCATGATTCAAGATTCAATTCATGATTCATGATTCAATTCATGATTCATGATTCAGTTCATGATTCATGATTAATTTCATGATTCATGATTCATGATTCAATTCATGATTCAATTCATGATTCAATTCATGATTCATGAATCATGATTCATGAATCATGATTTAATTCATGATTCAATTCATGATTCATGATTCGATTCATGATTCATGATTCGATTCATGATTCATGATTCGAATCACGATTCATGATTTGATTCATGATTCATGATTCGATTCATGATTCATGATTCGAATCACGATTCATGATTCAAGATTCAATTAATGATTCATGATTCATGATTCAATTCATGATGCATGATTCATTTCATGATTCATTTCATGAATTATGATTCATGATTCAATTTATGATTCATGATTCATGATTCAAATAATGATTCAATTCATGATTCATGATTCGATTCATGATTCAATTCATGATTCGTGATTCAATTCATGAATCTTGATTCATGATTCATTTCATGATTCATTTCATGATTTATGTTTCATGATTCAATTCATGATTCATGATTCAATTCATGATTCATGATTCGATTCATGATTCATGAGTCGAATTATGATTCGATTCATGATTCTTGATTCAATTCATGATTCATGATACAATTCATGATTTATGATTCAATTAATGATTCATGATTCGATTCATGATTCATGATTTGATTCATGATTCGTGATTCATGATTCAATTCTTGATTCCTGATTCATTTCATGATTCATGAATCATGAATTAATTCATGATTCAATTCATGATTCATGATTCAATTCATGATTCATTTTATGATTCATGATTCATGTTTCAATTCATGATTCAATTCATGATTCATGATTCAATTCATGATTTATAATTCAATTCATGATTCATATTTCGATTCATGATTCAAGATTTAATTCATGATTCATGATTCAATTCATGATTCATGATTCAGTTCATGATTCATGATTAATTTCATGATTCATGATTAATTTCATGATTCATGATTCATGATTCATGATTAATTTCATGATTCATGATTCATGCTTCATGATTCAATTCATGATTCATGACTCATGATTCAATTCCTGATTTATGATTCATTTCATGATTAATGAATCATAATTCAATTCATGATTCATTTCATGATTAATGAATCATAATTCAATTCATGATTCATTTCATGATTCATGATTCATGATTCATTTCACAATTCATGATTCATGATTCAATTCATGATTCAATTCATGATTCATGGTTCAATTCATGATTCATGATTCATTTTATGATTCATGATTCATGTTTCAATTCATGATTCATGATTCAATTCATGATTCATGATTCAATTTATGATTCATGATTCGATTCATGATTCATGATACAATTCATGATTCATGATTCAATTCATGATTTATTATTCAATTCATGATTCAAGATTCAATTCATGATTCATGATTCAATTCATGATTCATGATTCAGTTCATGATTCATGATTAATTTCATGATTCATGATTCAATTCATGATTCAATTCATGATTCAATTCATGATTCATGAATCATGATTCATGAATCATGATTTAATTCATGATTCAATTCATGATTCATGATTCGATTCATGATTCGATTCATGATTCGAATCACGATTCATGATTTGATTCATGATTCATGATTCGATTCATGATTCATGATTCGAATCACGATTCATGATTCAAGATTCAATTAATGATTCATGATTCATGATTCAAATAATGATTCAATTCATGATTCATGATTTAATTCATGATTCATGATTCATCTCATGATTCATTTCATGATTCATGATTTATGATTCAATTTATGATTCACTTCATGATTCATGATTCATGATTCAAATAATGATTCAATTCATGATTCATGATTCGATTCATGATTCGATTCATGATTCAATTCATGATTCGTGATTCAATTCATGAATCTTGATTCATGATTCATTTCATGATTCATTTCATGATTTATGTTTCATGATTCAATTCATGATTCATGATTCAATTCATGATTCATGATTCGATTCATGATTCATGAGTCGAATTATGATTCGATTCATGATTCTTGATTCAATTCATGATTCATGATACAATTCATGATTTATGATTCAATTAATGATTCATGATTCGATTCATGATTCATGATTTGATTCATGATTCGTGATTCATGATTCAATTCCTGATTCCTGATTCATTTCATGATTCATGATTCATGATTCAATTCATGATTCATTTTATGATTCATGATTCATGTTTCAATTCATGATTCAATTCATGATTCATGATTCATGATTCAATTCAAGATTTATAATTCATTTCATGATTCATATTTCGATTCATGATTCAAGATTTAATTCATGATTCATGATTCAATTCATGCTTCATGATTCAGTTCATGATTCATGATTAATTTCATGATTCATGATTAATTTCATGATTCATGATTCATGATTCATGATTAATTTCATGATTCATGATTCATGCTTCATGATTCAATTCATGATTCAAATCATGATTCATGATTCAATTCATGATTCATGATTCATGCTTTATGATTCAATTCATGATTCCTGATTCGATTCATGATTCATGATTTATGATTCATGATTCAATTCATGATTCATTATTCCATTCATGATTCAATTTATGATTCATGATTCAATTCAAGATTCATGATTTGATTCATGATTCGATTCATGATTCATTTCATGATTCATGATTCATGATTCATTTCATGATTCATAATTCATGATTCAATTTATGATTCATGATTCAATTCATGATTCATGATTCATGATTCAGTTCATGATTCATGATTCGATTCATGATTCATGATTCATGATTCAGTTCATGATTCATGATTCGATTCATGATTCATGATTCAATTCCTGATTTATGATTCATTTCAAGATTAATGAATCATAATTCAATTCATGATTCATTTCATGATTAATGAATCATAATTCAATTCATGATTCATTTCATGATTCATGATTCATGATTCATTTCATGATTCATGATTCATGATTCAATTCATGATTCAATTCATGATTCATGATTCAATTCATGATTCATGATTCAATTCATGATTCATGATTCATTTTATGATTCATGATTTATGTTTCAATTCATGATTCATGATTCATGTTTCAATTCATGATTCATGATTCAATTCATGATTCATGATTCGATTCATGATTCATGATTCAATTCATGATTCATGATTCAATTCATGATTCATTATTGGATTCATGATTCAAGATTCAATTCATGATTCATGATTCAATTCATGATTCATGATTCAGTTCATGATTCATGATTAATTTCAGGATTCATGATTCATGATTCAATTCATGATTCAATTCATGATTCAATTCATGATTCATGAATCATGATTCAATTCATGATTCAATTCATGATTCATGATTCGATTCATGATTCATGATTCGATTCATGATTCATGATTCGAATAACGATTCATGATTTGATTCATGATTCAATTCATGATTCATGATTCATTTCATGATTCATTTCATGATTCATGATTCATGATTCAAATAATGATTCAATTCATGATTCATGATTTAATTCATGATTCATGATTCATTTCAAGATTCATTTCATGATTCATGATTCATGATTCAAATAATGATTCAATTCATGATTCATGATTCGATTCATGATTCGATTCATGATTCAATTCATGATTCGTGATTCAATTCATGAATCATGATTCATGATTCATTTCATGATTCATTTCATGATTCATGTTTCATGATTCAATTCATGATTCATGATTCAATTCATGATTCATGATTCGATTCATGATTCATGATTCATGATTTGATTCATGATTCATGATTCATGATTCATGATTCAATTCCTGATTCATGATTCATTTCATGATTCATGAATCATGATTCATGAATCATGATTCATTTCATGATTCATTTCATGATTCATGAATCATGATTCATGAATCATGATTCAATTCATGATTAATTTTATGATTCATGATTCATGTTTCAATTCATGATTCATGATTCATGATTCAATTCATGATTCATGATTCATGATTCAATTCATAATTTATAATTAAATTCATGGTTCATATTTCGATTCATGATTCAAGATTTAATTCATGATTAATGATTCAATTCATGATTCATGATTCATGCTTCATGATTCAATTCATGATTCATGATTCATGATTCAATTCATGATTCATGAATAATGATTCAATTCATGATTCAATTCATGATTCATGATTCAATTCATGATTCATGATTCATGCTTCATTATTCAATTCATGATTCATGATTCCATTCATGATTCATGATTTATGATTCATGATTCAATTCATGATTCATTATTCCATTCATGATTCAATTTATGATTCATGATTCAATTCATGATTCATGATTTGATTCATGATTCAGTTCATGATTCATGATTCGATTCATGATTCATGATTCATTTCATGATTCATAATTCATGATTCAATTCATGATTCATGAATCATGATTGAATTCATGATTCAATTCACGATTCATGATTCATTTCATGATTCATGATTCATGATTCAATTCATGATTCATGAATCATGATTCAATTCATGATTCAATTCATGATTCATGATTCGATTCATGATTCATGATTCGATTCATGATTCATGATTCGATTCATGATTCATGATTCGAATCACGATTCATGATTTGATTCATGATTCGATTCATGATTCATGATTCGAATCACGATTCATGATTCAAGATTCAATTAATGATTCATGATTCATGATTCATTTCATGATTCATGATTCATGATTCAATTCATGATTCATGATTAATGATTTAAATAATGATTCAATTCATGATTCATGATTTAATTCATGATTCATGATTCATTTCATGATTCATTTCATGATTCATGATTCATGATTCAATTTATGATTCAATTCATGATTCATGATTCATGATTCAAATAATGATTCAATTCATGATTCATGATTCGATTCATGATTCGATTCATGATTCAATTCATGATTCGTGATTCAAATCATAATTCATGATTCATGATTCATTTCATGATTCATGTTTCATGATTCAATTCATGATTCATGATTCAATTCATGATTCATGATTCGATTCATGATTCATGTTTCATGATTCAATTCATGATTCATGATTCAATTCATGATTCATGATTCGATTCATAATTCATGAGTCGAATTATGATTCGATTCATGATTCTTGATTCAATTCATGATTTATGATACAATTCATGATTTATGATTCAATTAATTATTCATGATTCATGAATCATGATTCGATTCATGATTCATGATTCATGATTCATGATTCGATTCATGATTCATGATTCATGATTTGATTCATGATTCATGATTCATGATTCAATTCCTGATTCATGATTCATTTCATGATTCATGAATCTTGATTCAATTCATGATTCAATTCATGATTCTTGATTCATGATTCAATTCATGATTCATTTTATTATTAATGATTCATGTTTCAATTCATGATTCATGATTCATGATTCAATTCATGATTCATGATTCATGATTCAATTCATGATTCATATTTCGATTCATGATTCAAGATTTAATTCATGATTCATGATTCAATTCATGATTCATGATTCAGTTCATGATTCATGATTAATTTCATGATTCATGATTAATTTCATGATTCATGATTCATGCTTCATGATTCAATTCATGATTCATGATTCAATTCATGATTCATATTTCGATTCATGATTCAAGATTTAATTCATGATTCATGATTCAATTCATGATTCATGATTCAGTTCATGATTCATGATTCGATTCATGATTCATGATTCAATTCATGATTCATGATTCATGATTCATTTCATGATTCATGATTCAATTCATGATTCATGATTTGATTCATGATTCATGAGTCGAATTATGATTCAATTCATGATTCATGATTCAATTCATGATTCATGATTCAATTCATGATTTATGATTCAATTCATGAATCATGATTCATGATTCATTTCATGATTTATTTCATGATTCAATTCATGATTCAATTCATGATTCATTATTTTTATTCATGATTCAATTCATGATTCATGATTCAATTCATGATTCATGATTCAATTCATGATTCATGATTCGATTCATGATTCATGAGTCGAATTATGATTCAATTCATGATTCATGATTCAATTCATGATTCATGATTCAATTCATGATTTATGATTCAATTCATGATTCATGATTAGATTCATGATTCATGATTCATGATTCGATTCATGATTCATGATTCATTTCATGATTCATGATTCATGATTCAATTCATGATTCATAATTCATGATTCAAATAATGATTCAATTCATGATTCATGATTTAATTCATGATTCATGATTCATTTCATGATTCATTTCATGATTCATGATTCATGATTCAATTTATGATTCAATTCATGATTCATGATTCATGATTCAAATAATGATTCAATTCATGATTCATGATTCGATTCATGATTCGATTCATGATTCAATTCATGATTCGTGATTCAATTCATGAATCTTGATTCATGATTCATTTCATGATTCATTTCATGATTTATGTTTCATGATTCAATTCATGATTCATGATTCAATTCATGATTCATGATTCGATTCATGATTCATGAGTCAAATTATGATTCGATTCATGATTCTTGATTCAATTCATGATTCATGATTCGATTCATGATTCATGAGTCAAATTATGATTCGATTCATGATTCTTGATTCAATTCATGATTCATGATACAATTCATGATTTATGATTCAATTAATGATTCATGATTCGATTCATGATTCATGATTCATGATTCGATTCATGATTCATGATTCATGATTTGATTCATGATTCGTGATTCATGATTCAATTCCTGATTCATGATTCATTTCATGATTCATGAATCATGATTCATTTCATTATTCAATTCATGATTCATGATTCATGATTCAATTCATGATTCATTTTATGATTCATGATTCATGTTTCAATTCATGATTCATGATTCAATTCATGATTCATGATTCATGATTCATTTCATGATTCATGATTCATTTCATGATTCATGATTCATGATTCAATTCATGATTCAATTCATGATTCATGATTCAATTCATGAATCATGATTCATTTTATGATTCATGATTCATGTTTCAATTCATGATTCATGATTCATGTTTCAATTCATGATTCATGATTCAATTCATGATTCATGATTCGATTCATGATTCATGATTCAATTCATGATTTATGATTCAATTCATGATTTATTATTCGATTCATGATTCAAGATTCAATTCATGATTCATGATTCAATTCATGATTCATGATTCATGTTTCAATTCATGATTCATGATTCAATTCATGATTCATGATTCGATTCATGATTCATGATTCAATTCATGATTCATGATTCAATTCATGATTTATTATTCGATTCATGATTCAAGATTCAATTCATGATTCATGATTCAATTCATGATTCATGATTCAGTTCATGATTCATGATTAATTTCATGATTCATGATTCATGATTCAATTCATGATTCAATTCATGATTCAATTCATGATTCATGAATCATGATTCATGAATCATTATTCAATTCATGATTCAATTCATAATTCATGATTCGATTCATGATTCATGATTCAATTCATGATTCATGATTCGAATCACGATTCATGATTTGATTCATGATTCATGATTCGATTCATGATTCATGATTCGAATCACAATTCATGATTCAAGATTCAATTAATGATTCATGATTCATGATTCAATTCATGATGCATGATTCATTTCATGATTCATTTCATGATTCATGATTCATGATTCAATTCATGATTCATAATTCATGATTCAAATAATGATTCAATTCATGATTCATGATTTAATTCATGATTCATGATTTAATTCATGATTCATGATTCATTTCATGATTCATTTCATGATTCATGATTCATGATTAAATTTATGATTCAATTCATGATTCATGATTCATGATTCAAATAATGATTCAATTCATGATTCATGATTCGATTCTTGATTCGATTCATGATTCAATTCATGATTCGTGATTCAATTCATGAATCTTGATTCATGATTCATTTCATGATTCATTTCATGATTTATGTTTCATGATTCAATTCATGATTCATGATTCAATTCATGATTCATGATTCGATTCATGATTCATGAGTCAAATTATGATTCGATTCATGATTCTTGATTCAATTCATGATTCATGATACAATTCATGATTTATGATTCAATTAATGATTTATGATTCGATTCATGATTCGATTCATGATTCAATTCATGATTCGTGATTCAATTCATGAATCTTGATTCATGATTCATTTCATGATTCAATTCATGATTCATGATTCATGATTCAATTCATGATTAATTTTATGATTCATGATTCATGTTTCAATTCATGATTCATGATTCATGATTCAATTCATGATTCATGATTCATGATTCAATTCATAATTTATAATTAAATTCATGGTTCATATTTCGATTCATGATTCAAGATTTAATTCATGATTAATGATTCAATTCATGATTCATGATTCATGCTTCATGATTCAATTCATGATTCATGATTCATGATTCAATTCATGATTCATGAATAATGATTCAATTCATGATTCAATTCATGATTCATGATTCAATTCATGATTCATGATTCATGCTTCATTATTCAATTCATGATTCATGATTCCATTCATGATTCATGATTTATGATTCATGATTCAATTCATGATTCATTATTCCATTCATGATTCAATTTATGATTCATGATTCAATTCATGATTCATGATTTGATTCATGATTCAGTTCATGATTCATGATTCGATTCATGATTCATGATTCATTTCATGATTCATAATTCATGATTCAATTCATGATTCATGAATCATGATTGAATTCATGATTCAATTCACGATTCATGATTCATTTCATGATTCATGATTCATGATTCAATTCATGATTCATGAATCATGATTCAATTCATGATTCAATTCATGATTCATGATTCGATTCATGATTCATGATTCGATTCATGATTCATGATTCGAATCACGATTCATGATTTGATTCATGATTCGATTCATGATTCATGATTCGAATCACGATTCATGATTCAAGATTCAATTAATGATTCATGATTCATGATTCATTTCATGATTCATGATTCATGATTCAATTCATGATTCATGATTAATGATTTAAATAATGATTCAATTCATGATTCATGACTTAATTCATGATTCATGATTCATTTCATGATTCATTTCATGATTCATGATTCATGATTCAATTTATGATTCAATTCATGATTCATGATTCATGATTCAAATAATGATTCAATTCATGATTCATGATTCGATTCATGATTCGATTCATGATTCAATTCATGATTCGTGATTCAAATCATAATTCATGATTCATGATTCATTTCATGATTCATGTTTCATGATTCAATTCATGATTCATGATTCGATTCATGATTCATGTTTCATGATTCAATTCATGATTCATGATTCAATTCATGATTCATGATTCGATTCATAATTCATGAGTCGAATTATGATTCGATTCATGATTCTTGATTCAATTCATGATTTATGATACAATTCATGATTTATGATTCAATTAATTATTCATGATTCATGAATCATGATTCGATTCATGATTCATGATTCATGATTCATGATTCGATTCATGATTCATGATTCATGATTTGATTCATGATTCATGATTCATGATTCAATTCCTGATTCATGATTCATTTCATGATTCATGAATCTTGATTCAATTCATGATTCAATTCATGATTCTTGATTCATGATTCAATTCATGATTCATTTTATTATTAATGATTCATGTTTCAATTCATGATTCATGATTCATGATTCAATTCATGATTCATGATTCATGATTCAATTCATGATTCATATTTCGATTCATGATTCAAGATTTAATTCATGATTCATGATTCAATTCATGATTCATGATTCAGTTCATGATTCATGATTAATTTCATGATTCATGATTAATTTCATGATTCATGATTCATGCTTCATGATTCAATTCATGATTCATGATTCAATTCATGATTCATATTTCGATTCATGATTCAAGATTTAATTCATGATTCATGATTCAATTCATGATTCATGATTCAGTTCATGATTCATGATTCGATTCATGATTCATGATTCAATTCATGATTCATGATTCATGATTCATTTCATGATTCATGATTCAATTCATGATTCATGATTTGATTCATGATTCATGAGTCGAATTATGATTCAATTCATGATTCATGATTCAATTCATGATTCATGATTCAATTCATGATTTATGATTCAATTCATGAATCATGATTCATGATTCATTTCATGATTTATTTCATGATTCAATTCATGATTCAATTCATGATTCATTATTTTTATTCATGATTCAATTCATGATTCATGATTCAATTCATGATTCATGATTCAATTCATGATTCATGATTCGATTCATGATTCATGAGTCGAATTATGATTCAATTCATGATTCATGATTCAATTCATGATTCATGATTCAATTCATGATTTATGATTCAATTCATGATTCATGATTAGATTCATGATTCATGATTCATGATTCGATTCATGATTCATGATTCATTTCATGATTCATGATTCAATTCATGATTCATAATTCATGATTCAAATAATGATTCAATTCATGATTCATGATTTAATTCATGATTCATGATTCATTTCATGATTCATTTCATGATTCATGATTCATGATTCAATTTATGATTCAATTCATGATTCATGATTCATGATTCAAATAATGATTCAATTCATGATTCATGATTCGATTCATGATTCGATTCATGATTCAATTCATGATTCGTGATTCAATTCATGAATCTTGATTCATGATTCATTTCATGATTCATTTCATGATTTATGTTTCATGATTCAATTCATGATTCATGATTCAATTCATGATTCATGATTCGATTCATGATTCATGAGTCAAATTATGATTCGATTCATGATTCTTGATTCAATTCATGATTCATGATTCGATTCATGATTCATGAGTCAAATTATGATTCGATTCATGATTCTTGATTCAATTCATGATTCATGATACAATTCATGATTTATGATTCAATTAATGATTCATGATTCGATTCATGATTCATGATTCATGATTCGATTCATGATTCATGATTTGATTCATGATTCGTGATTCATGATTCAATTCCTGATTCATGATTCATTTCATGATTCATGAATCATGATTCATTTCATTATTCAATTCATGATTCATGATTCATGATTCAATTCATGATTCATTTTATGATTCATGATTCATGTTTCAATTCATGATTCATGATTCAATTCATGATTCATGATTCATGATTCATTTCATGATTCATGATTCATTTCATGATTCATGATTCATGATTCAATTCATGATTCAATTCATGATTCATGATTCAATTCATGAATCATGATTCATTTTATGATTCATGATTCATGTTTCAATTCATGATTCATGATTCATGTTTCAATTCATGATTCATGATTCAATTCATGATTCATGATTCGATTCATGATTCATGATTCAATTCATGATTCATGATTCAATTCATGATTTATTATTCGATTCATGATTCAAGATTCAATTCATGATTCATGATTCAATTCATGATTCATGATTCATGTTTCAATTCATGATTCATGATTCAATTCATGATTCATGATTCGATTCATGATTCATGATTCAATTCATGATTCATGATTCAATTCATGATTTATTATTCGATTCATGATTCAAGATTCAATTCATGATTCATGATTCAATTCATGATTCATGATTCAGTTCATGATTCATGATTAATTTCATGATTCATGATTCATGATTCAATTCATGATTCAATTCATGATTCAATTCATGATTCATGAATCATGATTCATGAATCATTATTCAATTCATGATTCAATTCATAATTCATGATTCGATTCATGATTCATGATTCAATTCATGATTCATGATTCGAATCACGATTCATGATTTGATTCATGATTCATGATTCGATTCATGATTCATGATTCGAATCACAATTCATGATTCAAGATTCAATTAATGATTCATGATTCATGATTCAATTCATGATGCATGATTCATTTCATGATTCATTTCATGATTCATGATTCATGATTCAATTCATGATTCATAATTCATGATTCAAATAATGATTCAATTCATGATTCATGATTTAATTCATGATTCATGATTTAATTCATGATTCATGATTCATTTCATGATTCATTTCATGATTCATGATTCATGATTAAATTTATGATTCAATTCATGATTCATGATTCATGATTCAAATAATGATTCAATTCATGATTCATGATTCGATTCTTGATTCGATTCATGATTCGATTCTTGATTCGATTCATGATTCAATTCATGATTCGTGATTCAATTCATGAATCTTGATTCATGATTCATTTCATGATTCATTTCATGATTTATGTTTCATGATTCAATTCATGATTCATGATTCAATTCATGATTCATGATTCGATTCATGATTCATGAGTCAAATTATGATTCGATTCATGATTCTTGATTCAATTCATGATTCATGATACAATTCATGATTTATGATTCAATTAATGATTTATGATTCGATTCATGATTCGATTCATGATTCAATTCATGATTCGTGATTCAATTCATGAATCTTGATTCATGATTCATTTCATGATTCATTTCATGATTTATGTTTCATGATTCAATTCATGATTCATGATTCAATTCATGATTCATGATTCGATTCATGATTCATGAGTCAAATTATGATTCGATTCATGATTCTTGATTCAATTCATGATTCTTGATTCAATTCATGATTCATGATACAATTCATGATTTATGATTCAATTAATGATTCATGATTCGATTCATGATTCATGATTCATGATTCGATTCATGATTCATGATTCATGATTTGATTCATGATTCGTGATTCATGATTCAATTCCTGATTCATGATTCATTTCATGATTCATGAATCATGATTCATTTCATGATTCAATTCATGATTCATGATTCATGATTCAATTCATGATTCATTTTATGATTCATGATTCATGTTTCAATTCATGATTCATGATTCAATTCATGATTCATGATTCATGATTCAATTCATGATTCATGATTCATGATTCAATTCATGATTTATAATTCAATTCATGATTCATATTTCGATTCATGATTCAAGATTTAATTCATGATTCATGATTCAATTCATGATTCATGATTCAGTTCATGATTCATGATTAATTTCATGATTCATGATTCATGATTAATTTCATGATTCATGATTCATGCTTCATGATTCAATTCATGATTCATGATTCATGATTTATGAATCATGATTCAATTCATTATTCAAATCATGATTCATGATTCAATTCATGATTCATGATTCATGCTTCATGATTCAATTCATGATTCATGATTCTATTCATGATTCATGATTTATGATTCATGATTCAATTCATGATTCATTATTCCATTCATGATTCAATTTATGATTCATGATTCAATTCATGATTCATGATTTGATTCATGATTCAGTTCATGATTCATGATTCGATTCATGATTCATGATTCATTTCATGATTCATAATTCTTGATTCATGAATCATGATTCAATTCATGATTCAATTCATGATTCATGATTAATTTCATGATTCATGATTCATGATTCAATTCATGATTCAATTCATGATTCATGATTAATTTCATGATTCATGATTCATGATTCAATTCATGATTTAATTCATGAATCAATTCATGATTCATGAATCATGATTCAATTCATGATTCATGAATCATGATTCAAATAATGATTCAATTCATGATTCATGATTCATGATTTATGAATCATGATTCAATTCATTATTCAAATCATGATTCATGATTCAATTCATGATTCATGATTCATGCTTCATGATTCAATTCATGATTCATGATTCGATTCATGATTCATGATTTATGATTCATGATTCAATTCATGATTCATTATTCCATTCATGATTCAATTTATGATTCATGATTCAATTCATGATTCATGATTTGATTCATGATTCAGTTCATGATTCATGATTCGATTCATGATTCATGATTCATTTCATGATTCATAATTCTTGATTCATGAATCATGATTCAATTCATGATTCAATTCATGATTCATGATTAATTTCATGATTCATGATTCATGATTCAATTCATGATTCAATTCATGATTCATGATTAATTTCATGATTCATGATTCATGATTCAATTCATGATTTAATTCATGAATCAATTCATGATTCATGAATCATGATTCAATTCATGATTCATGAATCATGATTCAAATAATGATTCAATTCATGATTCATGATTTAATTCATGATTCATGATTCATTTCATGATTCATTTCATTATTCATGATTCAATTTATGATTCAATTCATGATTCATGATTCATGATTCAAATAATGATTCAATTCATGATTCGTGATTCGATTCATGATTCGATTCATGATTCGATTCATGATTCGTGATTCAATTCATGAATCATGATTCATGATTCATTTCATGATTCATTTCATGATTCATGTTTCATGATTCAATTCATGATTCATGATTCAATTCATGATTCATGATTCGATTCATGATTCATGAGTCGAATTATGATTCGATTCATGATTCTTGATTCAATTCATGATTTATGATACAATTCATGATTTATGATTCAATTAATGATTCATGATTCGATTCATGATTTATGATTCATGATTCATGATTCGATTCATGATTCATGATTTATGATTCGATTCATGATTCATGATTCATGATTTGATTCATAAATCATGATTCATGATTCAATTCCTGAATCATGATTCATTTCATGATTCATGAATCATGATTCAATTCATGATTCAATTCATGATTCTTGATTCATGATTCAATTCATGATTCATTTTATGATTCATGATTCATGTTTCAATTCATGATTCATGATTCATGATTCATGATTCATGATTCAATTCATGATTCATATTTCGATTCAAGATTCAAGATTTAATTCATGATTCATGATTCAATTCATGATTCATGATTCAGTTCATGATTCATGATTAATTTCATGATTCATGATTAATTTCATGATTCATGATTCATGCTTCATGATTCAATTCATGATTCATGATTCATGATTCATTTCATGATTCATATTTCGATTCATGATTCAAGATTTAATTCATGATTCATGATTCAATTCATGATTCATGATTCAGTTCATGATTCATGATTAATTTCATGATTCATGATTAATTTCATGATTCATGATTCATGCATCATGATTCAATTCATGATTTATGATTCATGATTCAATTCATGATTCATGATTCAATTCATGATTCATGCTTCATGATTCAATTCATGATTCATGATTCGATTCATGATTCATGATTTATGATTCATGATTCAATTCATGATTCATTATTCCATTCATGATTCATAATTCATGATTCATGAATCATGATTCAATTCATGATTCAATTCATGATTCATAATTAATTTCATGATTTATGATTTATGATTCAATTCATGATTCAATTCATGATTCAATTCATGATTCAATTCATGATTCATGAATCATGATTCAATTCATGATTCATGATATATGATTCAAATAATGATTCAATTCATGATTCATGATTTAATTCATGATTCATGATTCATTTCATGATTCATTTCATGATTCATGATTCATGATTCAATTTATGATTCAATTCATGATTCATGATTCATGATTCAAATAATGATTCAATTCATGATTCATGATTCGATTCATGATTCGATTCATGATTCAATTCATGATTCGTGATTCAATTCATGAATCATGATTCATGATTCATTTCATGATTCATTTCATGATTCATGTTTCATGATTCAATTCATGATTCATGATTCAATTCATGATTCATGATTCGATTCATGATTCATGAGTCGAATTATGATTCGATTCATGATTCTTGATTCAATTCAGGATTTATCATACAATTCATGATTTATGATTCAATTAATGATTCATGATTCGATTCATGATTCATGATTCATGATTCATGATTCGATTCATGATTCAATTAATGATTCATGATTTGATTCATAATTCATGATTCATGATTCGATTCATGATTCATGATTCGATTCATGATTCATGATTCATGATTTGATTCATGATTCATGATTCATGATTCAATTCCTGATTCATGGTTCATTTCATGATTCATGAATCATGATTCAATTCATGATTCAATTCATGATTCTTGATTCATGATTCAATTCTTGATTCATTTTATGATTCATGATTCATGTTTCAATTCATGATTTATGATTCATGATTCAATTCATGATTCATGATTCATGATTCAATTCATGATTCATATTTCGATTCATGATTCAAGATTTAATTCATGATTCATGATTCAATTCATGATTCATGATTCAGTTCATGATTCATGATTAATTTCATGATTCATGATTAATTTCATGATTCATGCTTCATGATTCAATTCATGATTCATGATTCAGTTCATGATTCATGATTAATTTCATGATTCATGATTAATTTCATGATTCATGCTTCATGATTCAATTCATGATTCATGATTCATGATTCAATTCATGATTCATATTTCGATTCATGATTCAAGATTTAATTCATGATTCATGATTCAATTCATGATTCATGATTCAGTTCATGATTCATGATTAATTTCATGATTCATGATTAATTTCATGATTCATGATTCATGCTTCATGATTCAATTCATGATTTATGATTCATGATTCAATTCATGATTCATGATTCAATTCATGATTCATGATTCATGCTTCATGATTCAATTCATGATTCATGATTCGATTCATGATTCATGATTTATGATTCATGATTCAATTCATGATTCATTATTCCATTCATGATTCAATTTATGATTCATGATTCAATTCAAGATTCATGATTCAGTTCATGATTCATGATTCGATTCATGATTCATGATTCATTTCATGATTCATAATTCATGATTCAATTTATGATTCATGATTCAATTCATGATTCATGATTCATGATTCATGATTCATGATTCATGATTCATTTCATGATTCATGATTCATGATTCAATTCCTGATTCATGATTCATTTCATGATTCATGAATCATGATTCATGAATCATGATTCAATTCATGATTCAATTCATGATTCTTGATTCATGATTCAATTCATGATTCATTTTATGATTCATGATTCATGTTTCAATTCATGATTCATGATTCATGATTCAATTCATGATTCATGATTCATGATTCAATTCATGATTCATATTTCGATTCATGATTCAAGATTTAATTCATGATTCTTGATTCAATTCATGATTCATGATTCAGTTCATGATTCATGATTAATTTCATGATTCATGATTAATTTCATGATTCATGATTCATGCTTCATGATTCAATTCATGATTCATGATTCATGATTCAATTCATGATTCATGATTCAATTCATGATTCATGCTTCATGATTCAATTCATGATTCATGATTCGATTCATGATTCATGATTTATGATTCATGATTCGATTCATGATTCATTATTCATGATTTGATTCATGATTCATGATTCATGATTCAATTCCTGATTCATGATTCATTTCATGATTCATGAATCATGATTCAATTCATGATTCAATTCATGATTCTTGATTCATGATTCAATTCATGATTCATTTTATGATTCATGATTCATGTTTCAATTCATGATTCATGATTCATGATTCAATTCATGATTCATGATTCATGATTCAATTCATGATTCATATTTCGATTCATGATTCAAGATTTAATTCATGATTCATGATTCAATTCATGATTCATGATTCAGTTCATGATTCATGATTAATTTCATGATTCATGATTAATTTCATGATTCAGGATTCATGCTTCATGATTCAATTCATGATTCATGATTCATGATTCAATTCATGATTCATATTTCGATTCATGATTCAAGATTTAATTCATGATTCATGATTCAATTTATGATTCATGATTCAGTTCATGATTCATGATTAATTTCATGATTCATGATTAATTTCATGATTCATGATTCATGCTTCATGATTCAATTCATGATTTATGATTCATGATTCAATTCATGATTCATGATTCAATTCATGATTCATGATTCATGATTCAATTCATGATTCATGATTCGATTCATGATTCATGATTTATGATTCATGATTCAATTCATGATTCATTATTCCATTCATGATTCATAATTCATGATTCATGAATCATGATTCAATTCATGATTCAATTCATGATTCATGATTAATTTCATGATTCATGAATCATGATTCAATTCATGATTCATGATTCGATTCATGATTCATGAGTCAAATTATGATTCGATTCATGATTCTTGATTCAATTCATGATTTATGATACAATTCATGATTTATGATTCAATTAATGATTCATGATTCGATTCATGATTCATGATTCATGATTCATGATTCGATTCATGATTCAATTAATGATTCATGATTCGTTTCATAATTCATGATTCATGATTCGATTCATGATTCATGATTCGATTCATGATTCATGATTCATGATTCAATTCCTGATTCATGATTCATTTCATGATTCATGAATCATGATTCAATTCATGATTCAATTCATGATTCATGATTCATGTTTCATTTCATGATTCATGAATCATGATTCAATTCATGATTCATTTTATGATTCATGATTCATGTTTCAATTCATGATTCATGATTCATGATTCAATTCATGATTCATGATTCATGATTCAATTCATGATTCATATTTCGATTCATGATTCAAGATTTAATTTATGATTCATGATTTAATTCATGATTCATGATTCAGTTCATGATTCATGATTAATTTCATGATTCATGATTAATTTCATGATTCATGCTTCATGATTCAATTCATGATTCATGATTCATGATTCAATTCATGATTCATATTTCGATTCATGATTCAAGATTTAATTCATGATTCATGATTCAATTCATGATTCATGATTCAGTTCATGATTCATGATTAATTTCATGATTCATGATTAATTTCATGATTCATGATTCATGCTTCATGATTCAATTCATGATTTATGATTCATGATTCAATTCATGATTCATGATTCAATTCATGATTCATGATTCATGCTTCATGATTCAATTCATGATTCATGATTCGATTCATGATTCATGATTTATGATTCATGATTCAATTCATGATTCATTATTCCATTCATGATTCAATTTATGATTCATGATTCAATTCAAGATTCATGATTCAGTTCATAATTCATGATTCGATTCATGATTCATGATTCATTTCATGATTCAATATTCATGATTCAATTTATGATTCATGATTCAATTCATGATTCATGATTCATGATTCATTTCATGATTCATGATTCAATTCATGATTCATGATTCGATTCATGATTCATGAGTCGAATTATGATTCAATTCATGATTCATGATTCGATTCATGATTCATGATTCAATTCCTGATTTATGATTCATTTCAAGATTAATGAATCATAATTCAATTCATGATTCATTTCATGATTAATGAATCATAATTCAATTCATGATTCATTTCATGATTCATGATTCATGATTCATTTCATGATTCATGATTCAATTCATGATTCAATTCATGATTCATGATTCAATTCCTGATTCATGATTCATTTCATGATTCATGAATCATGATTCAATTCATGATTCAATTAATGATTCTTGATTCATGATTCAATTCATGATTCATTTTATGATTCATGATTCATGTTTCAATTCATGATTCATGATTCATAATTCAATTCATGATTCATGATTCATGATTCAATTCATGATTCATATTTCGATTCATGATTCAAGATTTAATTCATGATTCATGATTCAATTCATGATTCATGATTCAGTTCATGATTCATGATTAATTTCATGATTCATGATTAATTTCATGATTCATGATTCATGCTTCATGATTCAATTCATGATTTATGATTCATGATTCAAATCATGATTCATGATTCAATTCATGATTCATGCTTCATGATTCAATTCATGATTCATGATTCGATTCATGATTCATGATTTATGATTCATGATTCAATTCATGATTCATTATTCCATTCATGATTCATAATTCATGATTCATGAATCATGATTCAATTCATGATTCAATTCATGATTCATGATTCAATTCATGATTCATGATATATGATTCAAATAATGATTCAATTCATGATTCATGATTTAATTCATGATTCATGATTCATTTCATGATTCATTTCATGATTCATGATTCATGATTCAATTTATGATTCAATTCATGATTCATGATTCATGATTCAAATAATGATTCAATTCATGATTCATGATTCGATTCATGATTCGATTCATGATTCAATTTATGATTCGTGATTCAATTCATGAATCATGATTCATGATTCATTTCATGATTCATTTCATGATTCATGTTTCATGATTCAATTCATGATTCATGATTCAATTCATGATTCATGATTCGATTCATGATTCATGAGTCGAATTATGATTCGATTCATGATTCTTGATTCAATTCATGATTTATGATACAATTCATGATTTATGATTCAATTAATGATTCATGATTCGATTCATGATTCATGATTCATGATTCGATTCATGATTCAATTAATGATTCATGATTCGATTCATAATTCATGATTCATGTTTCGATTCATGATTCATGATTCGATTCATGATTCATGATTCATGATTCATGATTTGATTCATGATTCATGATTCATGATTCAATTCCTGATTCATGATTCATTTCATGATTCATGAATCATGATTCAATTAATGATTCAATTCATGATTCTTGATTCATGATTCAATTCATGATTCATGATTCATGATTCAATTCATGATTCATATTTCGATTCATGATTCAAGATTTAATTCATGATTCATGATTCAATTCATGATTCATGATTCAGTTCATGATTCATGATTAATTTCATGATTCATGATTAATTTCATGATTCATGCTTCATGATTCAATTCATGATTCATGATTCATGATTCAATTCATGATTCATATTTCGATTCATGATTCAAGATTTAATTCATGATTCATGATTCAATTTATGATTCATGATTCAATTCATGATTCATGATTCATGCTTCATGATTCAATTCATGATTCATGATTCGATTCATGATTCATGATTTATGATTCATGATTCAATTCATGATTCATTATTCCATTCATGATTCAATGTATGATTCATGATTCAATTCAAGATTCATGATTCAGTTCATGATTCATGATTCGATTCATGATTCATTTCATGATTCATAATTCATGATTCAATTTATGATTCATGATTCAATTCATGATTCATGATTTGATTCATGATTCAGTTCATGATTCATGATTCGATTCATGATTCATGATTCATTTCATGATTCATAATTCATGATTCAATTCATGATTCATGAATCATGAATGAATTCATGATTCAATTCACGATTCATGATTCATTTCATGATTCATGATTCATGATTCAATTCATGATTCATGATTCGATTCATGATTCATGATTCGATTCATGATTCATGATTCGAATCACGATTCATGATTTGATTCATGATTCGATTCATGATTCATGATTCGAATCACGATTCATGATTCAAGATTCAATTAATGATTCATGATTCATGATTCATTTCATGATTCATGATTCATGATTCAATTCATGATTCATGATTAATGATTTAAATAATGATTCAATTCATGATTCATGATTTAATTCATGATTCATGATTCATTTCATGATTCATTTCATGATTCATGATTCATGATTCAATTTATGATTCAATTCATGATTCATGATTCATGATTCAAATAATGATTCAATTCATGATTCATGATTCGATTCATGATTCGATTCATGATTCAATTCATGATTCGTGATTCAAATCATAATTCATGATTCATGATTCATTTCATGATTCATGTTTCATGATTCAATTCATGATTCATGATTCAATTCATGATTCATGATTCGATTCATGATTCATGTTTCATGATTCAATTCATGATTCATGATTCAATTCATGATTCATGATTCGATTCATGATTCATGAGTCGAATTATGATTCGATTCATGATTCTTGATTCAATTCATGATTTATGATACAATTCATGATTTATGATTCAATTAATGATTCATGATTCGATTCATGATTCATGATTCATGAATCATGATTCGATTCATGATTCATGATTCATGATTCATGATTCGATTCATGATTCATGATTCATGATTTGATTCATGATTCATGATTCATGATTCAATTCCTGATTCATGATTCATTTCATGATTCATGAATCTTGATTCAATTCATGATTCAATTCATGATTCTTGATTCATGATTCAATTCATGATTCATTTTATTATTCATGATTCATGTTTCAATTCATAATTCATGATTCATGATTCAATTCATGATTCATGATTCATGATTCAATTCATGATTCATATTTCGATTCATGATTCAAGATTTAATTCATGATTCATGATTCAATTCATGATTCATGATTCAGTTCATGATTCATGATTAATTTCATGATTCATGATTAATTTCATGATTCATGATTCATGCTTCATGATTCAATTCATGATTCATGATTCAATTCATGATTCATATTTCGATTCATGATTCAAGATTTAATTCATGATTCATGATTCAATTCATGATTCATGATTCAGTTTATGATTCATGATTCGATTCATGATTCATGATTCAATTCATGATTCATGATTCATGATTCATTTCATGATTCATGATTCAATTCATGATTCATGATTCGATTCATGATTCATGAGTCGAATTATGATTCAATTCATGATTCATGATTCAATTCATGATTCATGATTCAATTCATGATTTATGATTCAATTCATGAATCATGATTCATGATTCATTTCATGATTTATTTCATGATTCAATTCATGATTCAATTCATGATTCATTATTTGTATTCATGATTCAATTCATGATTCATGATTCAATTCATGATTCATGATTCAATTCATGATTCATGATTCAATTCATGATTCATGATTCGATTCATGATTCATGAGTCGAATTATGATTCAATTCATGATTCATGATTCAATTCATGATTCATGATTAGATTCATGATTCATGATTCATGATTCGATTCATGATTCATGATTCGATTCATGATTTATGATTCATGATTTGATTCATGATTCCTGATTCATGATTCATTTCATGATTCATGAATCATGATTCAATTCATGATTCAATTCATGATTTAATTCATGATTTATGATTCAATTCATGATTCATGATTTATGATTCAATTCATGATTTATGAATTATAATTGAATTCATGATTCATGAATCATTTCATGATTCATGATTCATGATTCAATTCATGATTCATTTTATGATTCATGATTCATGTTTCAATTCATGATTCATAATTCATGATTCAATTCATGATTCATTATTAAATTCATGATTCATGATTCGATTCATGATTTAAGATTCAATTCATGATTCATGATTCAATTCATGATTCATGATTCAGTTCATGATTCATGATTAATTTCATGATTCATGATTCATGCTTAATGATTCAATTCATGATTCATGATTCGATTCATGATTCATGAATCATGATTCAATTAATGATTCAATTCATGATTCATGATTCAATTCATTATTCATGATTCATGCTTCATGATTCAATTCATGATTTATGATTCATGATTCGATTCATGATTCATTATTCGATTCATGATTCATTATTCGATTCAATATTCGATTCATGATTCATTATTCGATTCATGATTCAATTTATGATTCATGATTCAATTCATAATTCATGATTTACGATTCATGATTCAGTTCATGATTCATGATTCGATTCATGATTCATGAATAATTTCATGATTCATTTCATGATTCATTTCATGATTCATAATTCATGATTCAATTCATGATTCATGATTCAATTCATGATTCATGATTCATGATTCAATTCATGATTCATGATTCAATTCATGATTCATGATTCGATTCATGATTCATGAGTCGAATTAAAATTCAATTCGTGATTCATGATTCAATTCATGATTCATGATTCAATTCATGAATCATGATTCATGATTCATTTCATGATTTATTTCATGATTCATGATTCATGATTCAATTCATGATTCAATTCATGATTCATGATTCAATTCATGATTCAATTCATGATTCATGATTCAATTCATGATTCAATTCATGATTCATGATTCATGATTCATGAGTCGAATTATGATTCAATTCATGATTCATGATTCAATTCATGATTCATGATTAAATTCATGATTCATGATTAGATTCATGATTCATGATTCATGATTCGATTCATGATTCATGATTCATGATTCATGATTCGATTCATGATTCATGACTCATGATTCAATTCCTGATTTATGATTCATTTCATGATTAATGAATCATAATTCAATTCATGATTCATTTCATGATTAATGAATCATAATTCAATTCATGATTCATGATTCATTTCATGATTCATGATTCATGATTCAATTCATGATTCAATTCATGATTCATGATTCAATTCATGATTCATGATTCATTTTATGATTCATGATTCATGTTTCAATTCATGATTCATGATTCATGATTCAATTCATGATTCATGATTCAATTCATGATTTATTATTCGATTCATGATTCAAGATTCAATTTATGATTCATGATTCAATTCATGATTCATGATTCAGTTCATGATTCAATTCATGATTCAATTCATGATTCATTAATCATGATTCATGAATCATGATTCAATTCATGATTCGATTCATGATTCATGATTCGATTCATGATTCATGATTCGATTCATGATTCATGATTCGAATCACGATTCATGATTTGATTCATGATTCATGATTCGATTCATGATTCATGATTCGAATCACGATTCATGATTCAAGATTCAATTAATGATTCATGATTCATGATTCAATTCATGATGCATGATTCATGATGCATGATTCATTTCATGATTCATTTCATGATTCATGATTCATGATTCAATTCATGATTCATAATTCATGATTCAAATAATGATTTAATTCATGATTCATGATTTAATTCATGATTCATGATTCAATTTATGATTCAATTCATGATTCATGATTCATGATTCAAATAATGATTCAATTCATGATTCATGATTCGATTCATGATTCGATTCATGATTCAATTCATGATTCGTGATTCAATTCATGAATCTTGATTCATGATTCATTTCATGATTCATTTCATGATTTATGTTTCATGATTCAATTCATGATTCATGATTCAATTCATGATTCATGATTCGATTCATGATTCATGAGTCAAATTATGATTCGATTCATGATTCTTGATTCAATCCATGATTCATGATTCGATTCATGATTCATGAGTCAAATTATGATTCGATTCATGATTCTTGATTCAATTCATGATTCATGATACAATTCATGATTTATGATTCAATTAATGATTCATGATTCGATTCATGATTCATGATTCATGATTCGATTCATGATTCATGATTCATGATTTGATTCATGATTCGTGATTCATGATTCAATTCCTGATTCATGATTCATTTCATGATTCATGAATCATGATTCAATTCATGATTCAATTCATGATTCATGATTCATGATTCAATTCATGATTCATTTTATGATTCATGATTCATGTTTCAATTCATGATTCATGATTCAATTCATGATTCATGATTCATGATTCATTTCATGATTCATGATTCATTTCATGATTCATGATTCATGATTCAATTCATGATTCAATTCATGATTCATGATTCAATTCATGATTCATGATTCATTTTATGATTCATGATTCATGTTTCAATTCATGATTCATGATTCATGTTTCAATTCATGATTCACGATTCAATTCATGATTCATGATTCGATTCATGATTCATGATTCAATTCATGATTAATGATTCAATTCATGATATATTATTCGATTCATGATTCAAGATTCAATTCATGATTCATGATTCAATTCATGATTCATGATTCAGTTCATGATTCATGATTAATTTCATGATTCATGATTCATGATTCAATTCATGATTCAATTCATGATTCAATTCATGATTCATGAATCATGATTCATGAATCATTATTCAATTCATGATTCAATTCATAATTCATGATTCGATTCATGATTCATGATTCAATTCATGATTCATGATTCGAATCACGATTCATGATTTGATTCATGATTCATGATTCGATTCATGATTCATGATTCGAATCACGATTCATGATTCAAGATTCAATTAATGATTCATGATTCATGATTCAATTCATGATGCATGATTCATTTCATGATTCATTTCATGATTCATGATTCATGATTCAATTCATGATTCATAATTCATGATTCAAATAATGATTCAATTCATGATTCATGATTTAATTCATGATTCATGATTAAATTCATGATTCATGATTCATTTCATGATTCATTTCATGATTCATGATTAAATTTATGATTCAATTCATGATTCATGATTCATGATTCAAATAATGATTCAATTCATGATTCGTGATTCAATTCATGAATCTTGATTCATGATTCATTTCATGATTCATTTCATGATTTATGTTTCATGATTCAATTCATGATTCATGAATCATGATTCAATTAATGATTCAATTCATGATTCATGATTCAATTCATTATTCATGATTCATGCTTCATGATTCAATTCATGATTTATGATTCATGATTCGATTCATGATTCATTATTCGATTCATGATTCATTATTCGATTCAATATTCGATTCATGATTCATTATTCGATTCATGATTCAATTTATGATTCATGATTCAATTCATAATTCATGATTTACGATTCATGATTCAGTTCATGATTCATGATTCGATTCATGATTCATGAATAATTTCATGATTCATTTCATGATTCATTTCATGATTCATAATTCATGATTCAATTCATGATTCATGATTCAATTCATGATTCATGATTCATGATTCAATTCATGATTCATGATTCAATTCATGATTCATGATTCGATTCATGATTCATGAGTCGAATTATAATTCAATTCGTGATTCATGATTCAATTCATGATTCATGATTCAATTCATGAATCATGATTCATGATTCATTTCATGATTTATTTCATGATTCATGATTCATGATTCAATTCATGATTTAATTCATGATTCATGATTCAATTCATGATTCAATTCATGATTCATGATTCAATTCATGATTCAATTCATGATTCATGATTCATGATTCATGAGTCGAATTATGATTCAATTCATGATTCATGATTCAATTCATGATTCATGATTAAATTCATGATTCATGATTAGATTCATGATTCATGATTCATGATTCGATTCATGATTCATGATTCATGATTCATGATTCGATTCATGATTCATGACTCATGATTCAATTCCTGATTTATGATTCATTTCATGATTAATGAATCATAATTCAATTCATGATTCATTTCATGATTAATGAATCATAATTCAATTCATGATTCATTTCATGATTCATGATTTATGATTCATTTCATGATTCAAGATTCATGATTCAATTCATGATTCAATTCATGATTCATGATTCAATTCATGATTCATGATTCATTTTATGATTCATGATTCATGTTTCAATTCATGATTCGTGATTCATGATTCAATTCATGATTCATGATTCAATTCATGATTTATTATTCGATTCATGATTTAAGATTCAATTTATGATTCATGATTCAATTCATGATTCATGATTCAGTTCATGATTCATGATTAATATCATGATTCATGATTCAATTCATGATTCAATTCATGATTCAATTCATGATTCATTAATCATGATTCATGAATCATGATTCAATTCATGATTCGATTCATGATTCATGATTCGATTCATGATTCATGATTCGATTCAGGATTCATGATTCGAATCACGATTCATGATTTGATTCATGATTCATGATTCGATTCATGATTCATGATTCGAATCACGATTCATGATTCAAGATTCAATTAATGATTCATGATTCATGATTCAATTCATGATGCATGATTCATTTCATGATTCATTTCATGATTCATGATTCATGATTCAATTCATGATTCATAATTCATGATTCAAATAATGATTTAATTCATGATTCATGATTTAATTCATGATTCATGATTCATTTCATGATTCATTTCATGATTCATGATTCATGATTCAATTTATGATTCAATTCATGATTCATGATTCATGATTCAAATAATGATTCAATTCATGATTCATGATTCGATTCATGATTCGATTCATGATTCAATTCATGATTCGTGATTCAATTCATGAATCTTGATTCATGATTCATTTCATGATTTATGTTTCATGATTCAATTCATGATTCATGATTCAATTCATGATTCATGATTCGATTCATGATTCATGAGTCAAATTATGATTCGATTCATGATTCTTGATTCAATCCATGATTCATGATTCGATTCATGATTCATGAGTCAAATTATGATTCGATTCATGATTCTTGATTCAATTCATGATTCATGATACAATTCATGATTTATGATTCAATTAATGATTCATGATTCGATTCATGATTCATGATTCATGATTCGATTCATGATTCATGATTCATGATTTGATTCATGATTCGTGATTCATGATTCAATTCCTGATTCATGATTCATTTCATGATTCATGAATCATGATTCAATTCATGATTCAATTCATGATTCATGATTCATGATTCAATTCATGATTCATTTTATGATTCATGATTCATGTTTCAATTCATGATTCATGATTCAATTCATGATTCATGATTCATGATTCATTTCATGATTCATGATTCATTTCATGATTCATGATTCATGATTCAATTCATGATTCAATTCATGATTCATGATTCAATTCATGATTCATGATTCATTTTATGATTCATAATTCATGTTTCAATTCATGATTCATGATTCATGTTTCAATTCATGATTCACGATTCAATTCATGATTCATGATTCGATTCATGATTCATGATTCAATTCATGATTCATGATTCAATTCATGATATATTATTCGATTCATGATTCAAGATTCAATTCATGATTCATGATTCAATTCATGATTCATGATTCAGTTCATGATTCATGATTAATTTCATGATTCATGATTCATAATTCAATTCATGATTCAATTCATGATTCAATTCATGATTCATGAATCATGATTCATGAATCATTATTCAATTCATGATTCAATTCATAATTCATGATTCGATTCATGATTCATGATTCAATTCATGATTCATGATTCGAATCACGATTCATGATTTGATTCATGATTCATGATTCGATTCATGATTCATGATTCGAATCACGATTCATGATTCAAGATTCAATTAATGATTCATGATTCATGATTCAATTCATGATGCATGATTCATTTCATGATTCATTTCATGATTCATGATTCATGATTCAATTCATGATTCATAATTCATGATTCAAATAATGATTCAATTCATGATTCATGATTTAATTCATGATTCATGATTTAATTCATGATTCATGATTCATTTCATGATTCATTTCATGATTCATGATTCATGATTAAATTTATGATTCAATTCATGATTCATGATTCATGATTCAAATAATGATTCAATTCATGATTCGTGATTCAATTCATGAATCTTGATTCATGATTCATTTCATGATTCATTTCATGATTTATGTTTCATGATTCAATTCATGATTCATGATTCAATTCATGATTCATGATTCGATTCATGATTCATGAGTCAAATTATGATTCGATTCATGATTCTTGATTCAATTCATGATTCATGATACAATTCATGATTTATGATTCAATTAATGATTTATGATTCGATTCATGATTCGATTCATGATTCAATTCATGATTCGTGATTCAATTCATGAATCTTGATTCATGATTCATTTCATGATTCATTTCATGATTTATGTTTTATGATTCAATTCATGATTCATGATTCAATTCATGATTCATGATTCGATTCATGATTCATGAGTCAAATTATGATTCGATTCATGATTCTTGATTCAATTCATGATTCTTGATTCAATTCATGATTCATGATACAATTCATGATTTATGATTCAATTAATGATTCATGATTCGATTCATGATTCATGATTCATGATTCGATTCATGATTCATGATTCATGATTTGATTCATGATTCGTGATTCATGATTCAATTCCTGATTCATGATTCATTTCATGATTCATGAATCATGATTCAATTCATGATTCAATTCATGATTCATGATTCATGATTCAATTCATGATTCATTTTATGATTCATGATTCATGTTTCAATTCATGATTCATGATTCAATTCATGATTCATGATTCATGATTCAATTCATGATTTATAATTCAATTCATGATTCATATTTCGATTCATGATTCAAGATTTAATTCATGATTCATTATTCAATTCATGATTCATGATTCAGTTCATGATTCATGATTAATTTCATGATTCATGATTCATGATTCATGATTAATTTCATGATTCATGATTCATGCTTCATGATTCAATTCATGATTCATGATTCATGATTTATGAATCATGATTCAATTCATTATTCAAATCATGATTCATGATTCAATTCATGATTCATGATTCATGCTTCATGATTCAATTCATGATTCATGATTCGATTCATGATTCATGATTTATGATTAATGATTCAATTCATGATTCATTATTCCATTCATGATTCAATTTATGATTCATGATTCAATTCATGATTTATGATTTGATTCATGATTCAGTTCATGATTCATGATTCGATTCATGATTCATGATTCATTTCATGATTCATAATTCTTGATTCATGAATCATGATTCAATTCATGATTCAATTCATGATTCATGATTAATTTCATGATTCATGATTCATGATTCAATTCATGATTCAATTCATGATTCATGATTAATTTCATGATTCATGATTCATGATTCAATTCATGATTTAATTCATGATTCAATTCATGATTCATGAATCATGATTCAATTCATGATTCATGAATCATGATTCAAATAATGATTCAATTAATGATTCAATTAATGATTCATGATTTAATTCATGATTCATGATTCATTTCATGATTCATTTCATGATTCATGATTCATGATTCAATTTATGATTCAATATATGATTCATGATTCATGATTCAAATAATGATTCAATTCATGATTCGTGATTTGATTCATGATTCGATTCATGATTCGATTCATGATTCGTGATTCAATTCATGAATCATGATTCATGATTCATTTCATGATTCATTTCATGATTCATGTTTCATGATTCAATTCATGATTCATGATTCAGTTCATGATTCATGATTAATTTCATGATTCATGATTAATTTCATGATTCATGCTTCATGATTCAATTTATGATTCATGATTCATGATTCAATTCATGATTCATATTTCGATTCATGATTCAAGATTTAATTCATGATTCATGATTCAATTCATGATTCATGATTCAGTTCATGATTCATGATTCATTTCATGATTCATGATTAATTTCATGATTCATGATTCATGCTTCATGATTCAATTCATGATTTATGATTCATGATTCAATTCATGATTCATGATTCAATTCATGATTCATGATTCATGCTTCATGATTCAATTCATGATTCATGATTCGATTCATGATTCATGATTTATGATTCATGATTCAATTCATGATTCATTATTCCATTCATGATTCAATTTATGATTCATGATTCAATTCAAGATTCATGATTCAGTTCATGATTCATGATTCGATTCATGATTCATGATTCATTTCATGATTCATAATTCATGATTCAATTTATGATTCATGATTCAATTCATGATTCATGATTCATGATTCATGATTCATTTCATGATTCATGATTCATGATTCAATTCCTGATTCATGATTCATTTCATGATTCATGAATCATGATTCAATTCATGATTCAATTCATGATTCTTGATTCATGATTCAATTCATGATTCATTTTATGATTCATGATTCATGTTTCAATTCATGATTCATGATTCATGATTCAATTCATGATTCATGATTCATGATTCAATTCATGATTCATATTTCGATTCATGATTCAAGATTTAATTCATGATTCTTGATTCAATTCATGATTCATGATTCAGTTCATGATTCATGATTAATTTCATGATTCATGATTAATTTCATGATTCATGATTCATGCTTCATGATTCAATTCATGATTCATGATTCATGATTCAATTCATGATTCATGATTCAATTCATGATTCATGATTCATGCTTCATGATTCAATTCATGATTCATGATTCGATTCATGATTCATGATTTATGATTCATGATTCGATTCATGATTCATTATTCATGATTTGATTCATGATTCATGATTCATGATTCAATTCCTGATTCATGATTCATTTCATGATTCATGAATCATGATTCAATTCATGATTCAATTCATGATTCTTGATTCATGATTCAATTCATGATTCATTTTATGATTCATGATTCATGTTTCAATTCATGATTCATGATTCATGATTCAATTCATGATTCATGATTCATGATTCAATTCATGATTCATATTTCGATTCATGATTCAAGATTTAATTCATGATTCATGATTCAATTCATGATTCATGATTCAGTTCATGATTCATGATTAATTTCATGATTCATGATTAATTTCATGATTCATGATTCATGCTTCATGATTCAATTCATGATTTATGATTCATGATTCAATTCATGATTCATGATTCAATTCATGATTCATGATTCATGATTCAATTCATGATTCATGATTCGATTCATGATTCATGATTTATGATTCATGATTCAATTCATGATTCATTATTCCATTCATGATTCATAATTCATGATTCATGAATCATGATTCAATTCATGATTCAATTCATGATTCATGATTAATTTCATGATTCATGAATCATGATTTAATTCATGATTCATGATTCGATTCATGATTCATGAGTCGAATTATGATTCGATTCATGATTCTTGATTCAATTCATGATTTATGATACAATTCATGATTTATGATTCAATTAATGATTCATGATTCGATTCATGATTCATGATTCATGATTCATGATTCGATTCATGATTCAATTAATGATTCATGATTCGTTTCATAATTCATGATTCATGATTCGATTCATGATTCGATTCATGATTCATGATTCATGATTCAATTCCTGATTCATGATTCATTTCATGATTCATGAATCATGATTCAATTCATGATTCAATTCATGGTTCTTGATTCATGATTCAATTCAAGATTCATTTTATGATTCATGATTTATGTTTCAATTCATGATTCATGATTCATGATTCAATTCATGATTCATTATTCATGATTCATGATTCGATTCATGATTCATGATTCATGATTTGATTCATGATTCATGATTCATGATTCAATTCCTGATTCATGATTCATTTCATGATTCATGAATCTTGATTCAATTCATGATTCAATTCATGATTCTTGATTCATGATTCAATTCATGATTCATTTTATTATTCATGATTCATGTTTCAATTCATAATTCATGATTCATGATTCAATTCATGATTCATGATTCATGATTCAATTCATGATTCATATTTCGATTCATGATTCAAGATTTAATTCATGATTCATGATTCAATTCATGATTCATGATTCAGTTCATGATTCATGATTAATTTCATGATTCATGATTAATTTCATGATTCATGATTCATGCTTCATGATTCAATTCATGATTCATGATTCAATTCATGATTCATATTTCGATTCATGATTCAAGATTTAATTCATGATTCATGATTCAATTCATGATTCATGATTCAGTTTATGATTCATGATTCGATTCATGATTCATGATTCAATTCATGATTCATGATTCATGATTCATTTCATGATTCATGATTCAATTCATGATTCATGATTCGATTCATGATTCATGAGTCGAATTATGTTTCAATTCATGATTCATGATTCAATTCATGATTCATGATTCAATTCATGATTTATGATTCAATTCATGAATCATGATTCATGATTCATTTCATGATTTATTTCATGATTCAATTCATGATTCAATTCATGATTCATTATTTTTATTCATGATTCAATTCATGATTCATGATTCAATTCATGATTCATGATTCAATTCATGATTCATGATTCGAATTATGATTCAATTCATGATTCATGATTCAATTCATGATTCATGATTCAATTCATGATTTATGATTCCATTCATGATTCATGATTCATGATTCAATTCATGATTTATGATTCCATTCATGATTCATGATTAGATTCATGATTCATGATTCATGATTCGATTCATGATTCATGATTCGATTCATGATTTATGATTCATGATTTGATTCATGATTCCTGATTCATGATTCATTTCATGATTCATGAATCATGATTCAATTCATGATTCAATTCATGATTTAATTCATGATTTATGATTCAATTCATGATTCATGATTTATGATTCAATTCATGATTTATGATTCATAATTGAATTCATGATTCATGAATCATTTCATGATTCATGATTCATGATTCAATTCATGATTCATTTTATGATTCATGATTCATGTTTCAATTCATGATTCATAATTCATGATTCAATTCATGATTCATTATTCAATTCATGATTCATGATTCGATTCATGATTTAAGATTCAATTCATGATTCATGATTCAATTCATGATTCATGATTCAGTTCATGATTCATGATTAATTTCATGATTCATGATTCATGCTTCATGATTCAATTCATGATTCATGATTCATGATTCGATTCATGATTCATGAATCATGATTCAATTAATGATTCAATTCATGATTCATGATTCAATTCATTATTCATGATTCATGCTTCATGATTCAATTCATGATTTATGATTCATGATTCGATTCATGATTCATTATTCGATTCATGATTCATTATTCGATTCAATATTCGATTCATGATTCATTATTCGATTCATGATTCAATTTATGATTCATGATTCAATTCATAATTCATGATTTACGATTCATGATTCAGTTCATGATTCATGATTCGATTCATGATTCATGAATAATTTCATGATTCATTTCATGATTCATTTCATGATTCATAATTCATGATTCAATTCATGATTCATGATTCAATTCATGATTCATGATTCGATTCATGATTCATGAGTCAAATTATGATTCGATTCATGATTCTTGATTCAATTCATGATTCATGATACAATTCATGATTTATGATTCAATTAATGATTTATGATTCGTTTCATGATTCGATTCATGATTCAATTCATGATTCGTGATTCAATTCATGAATCTTGATTCATGATTCATTTCATGATTCATTTCATGATTTATGTTTTATGATTCAATTCATGATTCATGATTCAATTCATGATTCATGATTCGATTCATGATTCATGAGTCAAATTATGATTTGATTCATGATTCTTGATTCAATTCATGATTCTTGATTCAATTCATGATTCATGATACAATTCATGATTTATGATTCAATTAATGATTCATGATTCGATTCATGATTCATGATTCGATTCATGATTCATGATTCATGATTTGATTCATGATTCGTGATTCATGATTCAATTCCTGATTTATGATTCATTTCATGATTCATGAATCATGATTCAATTCATGATTCAATTCATGATTCATGATTCATGATTCAATTCATGATTCATTTTATGATTCATGATTCATGTTTCAATTCATGATTCATGATTCAATTCATGATTCATGATTCATGATTCAATTCATGATTTATAATTCAATTCATGATTCATATTTCGATTCATGATTCAAGATTTAATTCATGATTCATTATTCAATTCATGATTCATGATTCAGTTCATGATTCATGATTAATTTCATGATTCATGATTCATGATTCATGATTAATTTCATGATTCATGATTCATGCTTCATGATTCAATTCATGATTCATGATTCATGATTTATGAATCATGATTCAATTCATTATTCAAATCATGATTCATGATTCAATTCATGATTCATGATTCATGCTTCATGATTCAATTCATGATTCATGATTCGATTCATGATTCATGATTTATGATTAATGATTCAATTCATGATTCATTATTCCATTCATGATTCAATTTATGATTCATGATTCAATTCGTGATTCATGATTTGATTCATGATTCAGTTCATGATTCATGATTCGATTCATGATTCATGATTCATTTCATGATTCATAATTCTTGATTCATGAATCATGATTCAATTCATGATTCAATTCATGATTCATGATTAATTTCATGATTCATGATTCATGATTCAATTCATGATTCATGATTAATTTCATGATTCATGATTCATGATTCAATTCATGATTTAATTCATGATTCAATTCATGATTCATGAATCATGATTCAATTCATGATTCATGAATCATGATTCAAATAATGATTCAATTCATGATTCATGATTTAATTCATGATTCATGATTCATTTCATGATTCATTTCATGATTCATGATTCATGATTCAATTTATGATTCAATATATGATTCATGATTCATGATTCAAATAATGATTCAATTCATGATTCGTGATTCGATTCATGATTCGATTCATGATTCGATTCATGATTCGTGATTCAATTCATGAATCATGATTCATGATTCATTTCATGATTCATTTCATGATTCATGTTTCATGATTCAATTCATGATTCATGATTCAATTCATGATTCATGATTCAGTTCATGATTCATGATTAATTTCATGATTCATGCTTCATGATTCAATTTATGATTCATTATTCATGATTCAATTCATGATTCATATTTCGATTCATGATTCAAGATTTAATTCATGATTCATGATTCAATTCATGATTCATGATTCAGTTCATGATTCATGATTAATTTCATGATTCATGATTAATTTCATGATTCATGATTCATGCTTCATGATTCAATTCATGATTTATGATTCATGATTCAATTCATGATTCATGATTCAATTCATGATTCATGATTCATGCTTCATGATTCAATTCATGATTCATGATTCGATTCATGATTCATTATTCCATTCATGATTCAATTTATGATTCATGATTCAATTCAAGATTCATGATTCAGTTCATGATTCATGATTCGATTCATGATTCATGATTCATTTCATGATTCATAATTCATGATTCAATTTATGATTCATGATTCAATTCATGATTCATGATTCATGATTCATGATTCATTTCATGATTCATGATTCATGATTCAATTCCTGATTCATGATTCATTTCATGATTCATGAATCATGATTCAATTCATGATTCAATTCATGATTCTTGATTCATGATTCAATTCATGATTCATTTTATGATTCATGATTCATGTTTCAATTCATGATTCATGATTCATGATTCAATTCATGATTCATGATTCATGATTCAATTCATGATTCATATTTCGATTCATGATTCAAGATTTAATTCATGATTCTTGATTCAATTCATGATTCATGATTCAGTTCATGATTCATGATTAATTTCATGATTCATGATTAATTTCATGATTCATGATTCATGCTTCATGATTCAATTCATGATTCATGATTCATGATTCAATTCATGATTCATGATTAAATTCATGATTCATGATTCATGCTTCATGATTCAATTCATGATTCATGATTCGATTCATGATTCATGATTTATGATTCATGATTCGATTCATGATTCATTATTCATGATTTGATTCATGATTCATGATTCATGATTCAATTCCTGATTCATGATTCATTTCATGATTCATGAATCATGATTCAATTCATGATTCAATTCATGATTCTTGATTCATGATTCAATTCATGATTCATTTTATGATTCATGATTCATGTTTCAATTCATGATTCATGATTCATGATTCAATTCATGATTCATGATTCATGATTCAATTCATGATTCATATTTCGATTCATGATTCAAGATTTAATTCATGATTCATGATTCAATTCATGATTCATGATTCAGTTCATGATTCATGATTAATTTCATGATTCATGATTAATTTCATGATTCATGATTCATGCTTCATGATTCAATTCATGATTCATGAATTATGATTCAATTCATGATTCATATTTCGATTCATGATTCAAGATTTAATTCATGATTCATGATTCAATTCATGATTCATGATTCAGTTCCTGATTCATGATTAATTTCATGATTCATGATTAATTTCAAGATTCATGATTCATGCTTCATGATTCAATTCATGATTTATGATTCATGATTCAATTCATGATTCATGATTCAATTCATGATTCATGATTCATGATTCAATTCATGATTCATGATTCGATTCATGATTCATGATTTATGATTCATGATTCAATTTATGATTCATTATTCCATTCATGATTCATAATTCATGATTCATGAATCATGATTCAATTCATGATTCAATTCATGATTCATGATTAATTTCATGATTCATGAATCATGATTTAATTCATGATTCATGATTCGATTCATGATTCATGAGTCGAATTATGATTCGATTCATGATTCTTGATTCAATTCATGATTTATGATACAATTCATGATTTATGATTCAATTAATGATTCATGATTCGATTCATGATTCATGATTCATGATTCGATTCATGATTCAATTAATGATTCATGATTCGTTTCATAATTCATGATTCATGATTCGATTCATGATTCATGATTCAATTCATGATTCATGATTCATGATTCAATTCCTGATTCATGATTCATTTCATGATTCATGAATCATGATTCAATTCATGATTCAATTCATGATTCTTGATTCATGATTCAATTCATGATTCATTTTATGATTCATGATTCATGTTTCAATTCATGATTCATGATTCATGATTCAATTCATGATTCATGATTCATGATTCAATTCATGATTCATATTTCGATTCATGATTCAAGATTTAATTTATGATTCATGATTCAATTCATGATTCATGATTCAATTCATGATTCATGATTCGATTCATGATTCATGAGTCGAATTATGATTCAATTCATGATTCATGATTCAATTCATGATTTATGATTCAATTCATGAATCATGATTCATGATTCATTTCATGATTTATTTCATGATTCAATTCATGATTCAATTCATGATTCATTATTTTTATTCATGATTCAATTCATGATTCATGATTCAATTCATGATTCATGATTCAATTCATGATTCATGATTCGATTCATGATTCATGAGTCGAATTATGATTCAATTCATGATTCATGATTCAATTCATGATTCATGATTCAATTCATGATTTATGATTCAATTCATGATTCATGATTAGATTCATGATTCATGATTCATAATTCGATTCATGATTCATGATTCGATTCATGATTTATGATTCATGATTTGATTCATGATTCCTGATTCATGATTCATTTCATGATTCATGAATCATGATTCAATTCATGATTCAATTCATGATTTAATTCATGATTTATGATTCAATTCATGATTCATGATTTATGATTCAATTCATGATTTATGATTCATAATTGAATTCATGATTCATGAATCATTTCATGATTCATGATTCATGATTCATGATTCAATTCATGATTCATTTTATGATTCATGATTCATGTTTCAATTCATGATTCATAATTCATGATTCAATTCATGATTCATTATTCAATTCATGATTCATGATTCGATTCATGATTTAAGATTCAATTCATGATTCATGATTCAATTCATGATTCATGATTCAGTTCATGATTCATGATTAATTTCATGATTCATGATTCATGCTTCATGATTCAATTCATGATTCATGATTCATGATTCGATTCATGATTCATGAATCATGATTCAATTAATGATTCAATTCATGATTCATGATTCAATTCATTATTCATGATTCATGCTTCATGATTCAATTCATGATTTATGATTCATGATTCGATTCATGATTCATTATTCGATTCATGATTCATTATTCGATTCAATATTCGATTCATGATTCATTATTCGATTCATGATTCAATTTATGATTCATGATTCAATTCATAATTCATGATTTACGATTCATGATTCAGTTCATGATTCATGATTCGATTCATGATTCATGAATAATTTCATGATTCATTTCATGATTCATTTCATGATTCATAATTCATGATTCAATTCATGATTCATGATTCAATTCATGATTCATGATTCATGATTCAATTCATGATTCATGATTCAATTCATGATTCATGATTCGATTCATGATTCATGAGTCGAATTATAATTCAATTCGTGATTCATGATTCAATTCATGATTCATGATTCAATTCATGAATCATGATTCATGATTCATTTCATGATTTATTTCATGATTCATGATTCATGATTCAATTCATGATTCAATTCATGATTCATGATTCAATTCATGATTCAATTCATGATTCATGATTCAATTCATGATTCAATTCATGATTCATGATTCATGATTCATGAGTCGAATTATGATTCAATTCATGATTCATGATTCAATTCATGATTCATGATTAAATTTATGATTCATGATTAGATTCATGATTCATGATTCGATTCATGATTCATGATTCATGATTCATGATTCGATTCATGATTCATGACTCATGATTCAATTCCTGATTTATGATTCATTTCATGATTAATGAATCATAATTCAATTCATGATTCATTTCATGATTAATGAATCATAATTCAATTCATGATTCATTTCATGATTCATGATTCATGATTCATTTCATGATTCATGATTCATGATTCAATTCATGATTCAATTCATGATTCATGATTCAATTCATGATTCATGATTCATTTTATGATTCATGATTCATGTTTCAATTCATGATTCATGATTCATGATTCAATTCATGATTCATGATTCAATTCATGATTTATTATTTGATTCATGATTCAAGATTCAATTTATGATTCATGATTCAATTCATGATTCATGATTCAGTTCATGATTCATGATTAATTTCATGATTCATGATTCATGATTCAATTCATGATTCAATTCATGATTCAATTCATGATTCATTAATCATGATTCATGAATCATGATTCAATTCATGATTCGATTCATGATTCATGATTCGATTCATGATTCATGATTCGATTCATGATTCATGATTCGAATCACGATTCATGATTTGATTCATGATTCATGATTCGATTCATGATTCATGATTCGAATCACGATTCATGATTCAAGATTCAATTAATGATTCATGATTCATGATTCAATTCATGAATCATGATTCATTTCATGATTCATTTCATGATTCATGATTCATGATTCAATTCATGATTCATAATTCATGATTCAAATAATGATTCAATTCATGATTCATGATTTAATTCATGATTCATGATTCATTTCATGATTCATTTCATGATTCATGATTCATGATTCAATTTATGATTCAATTCATGATTCATGATTCATGATTCAAATAATGATTCAATTCATGATTCATGATTCGATTCATGATTCGATTCATGATTCAATTCATGATTCGTGATTCAATTCATGAATCTTGATTCATGATTCATTTCATGATTCATTTCATGATTTATGTTTCATGATTCAATTCATGATTCATGATTCAATTCATGATTCATGATTCGATTCATGATTCATGAGTCAAATTATGATTCGATTCATGATTCTTGATTCAATCCATGATTCATGATTCGATTCATGATTCATGAGTCAAATTATGATTCGATTCATGATTCTTGATTCAATTCATGATTCATGATACAATTCATGATTTATGATTCAATTAATGATTCATGATTCGATTCATGATTCATGATTCATGATTCGATTCATGATTCATGATTCATGATTTGATTCATGATTCGTGATTCATGATTCAATTCCTGATTCATGATTCATTTCATGATTCATGAATAATGATTCAATTCATGATTCAATTCATGATTCATGATTCATGATTCAATTCATGATTCATTTTATGATTCATGATTCATGTTTCAATTTATGATTCATGATTCAATTCATGATTCATGATTCAATTCATGATTCATGATTCATGATTCATTTCATGATTCATGATTCATTTCATGATTCATGATTCATGATTCAATTCATGATTCAATTCATGATTCATGATTCAATTCATGATTCATGATTCATTTTATGATTCATGATTCATGTTTCAATTCATGATTCATGATTCATGTTTCAATTCATGATTCACGATTCAATTCATGATTCATGATTCGATTCATGATTCATGATTCAATTCATGATTCATGATTCAATTCATGATTTATTATTCGATTCATGATTCAAGATTCAATTCATGATTCATGATTCAATTCATGATTCATGATTCAGTTCATGATTCATGATTAATTTCATGATTCATGATTCATGATTCAATTCATGATTCAATTCATGATTCAATTCATGATTCATGAATCATGATTCATGAATCATTATTCAATTCATGATTCAATTCATAATTCATGATTCGATTCATGATTCATGATTCAATTCATGATTCATGATTCGAATCACGATTCATGATTTGATTCATGATTCATGATTCGATTCATGATTCATGATTCGAATCACGATTCATGATTCAAGATTCAATTAATGATTCATGATTCATGATTCAATTCATGATGCATGATTCATTTCATGATTCATTTCATGATTCATGATTCATGATTCAATTCATGATTCATTTTATGATTCATGATTCATGTTTCAATTCATGATTCATGATTCATGATTCAATTCATGATTCATGATTCATGATTCAATTCATGATTCATATTTCGATTCATGATTCAAGATTTAATTTATGATTCATGATTCAATTCATGATTCATGATTCAATTCATGATTCATGATTCGATTCATGATTCATGAGTCGAATTATGATTCAATTCATGATTCATGATTCAATTCATGATTTATGATTCAATTCATGAATCATGATTCATGATTCATTTCATGATTTATTTCATGATTCAATTCATGATTCAATTCATGATTCATTATTTTTATTCATGATTCAATTCATGATTCATGATTCAATTCATGATTCATTATTCAATTCATGATTCATGATTCGATTCATGATTCATGAGTCGAATTATGATTCAATTCATGATTCATGATTCAATTCATGATTCATGATTCAATTCATGATTTATGATTCAATTCATGATTCATGATTAGATTCATGATTCATGATTCATGATTCGATTCATGATTTATGATTCATGATTTGATTCATGATTCCTGATTCATGATTCATTTCATGATTCATGAATCATGATTCAATTCATGATTCAATTCATGATTTAATTCATGATTTATGATTCAATTCATGATTCATGATTTATGATTCAATTCATGATTTATGATTCATAATTGAATTCATGATTCATGAATCATTTCATGATTCATGATTCATGATTCAATTCATGATTCATTTTATGATTCATGATTCATGTTTCAATTCATGATTCATAATTCATGATTCAATTCATGATTCATTATTCAATTCATGATTCATGATTCGATTCATGATTTAAGATTCAATTCATGATTCATGATTCAATTCATGATTCATGATTCAGTTCATGATTCATGATTAATTTCATGATTCATGATTCATGCTTCATGATTCAATTCATGATTCATGATTCATGATTCGATTCATGATTCATGAATCATGATTCAATTAATGATTCAATTCATGATTCATGATTCAATTCATTATTCATGATTCATGCTTCATGATTCAATTCATGATTTATGATTCATGATTCGATTCATGATTCATTATTCGATTCATGATTCATTATTCGATTCAATATTCGATTCATGATTCATTATTCGATTCATGATTCAATTTATGATTCATGATTCAATTCATAATTCATGATTTACGATTCATGATTCAGTTCATGATTCATGATTCGATTCATGATTCATGAATAATTTCATGATTCATTTCATGATTCATTTCATGATTCATAATTCATGATTCAATTCATGATTCATGATTCAATTCATGATTCATGATTCATGATTCAATTCATGATTCATGATTCAATTCATGATTCATGATTCGATTCATGATTCATGAGTCGAATTATAATTCAATTTGTGATTCATGATTCAATTCATGATTTATGATTCAATTCATTATTCAATTCATGATTCATGATTTAATTCATGATTCAATTCATGATTCATGATTCAATTCATGATTCATTTCATGATTCATGATTCATGATTCATGAGTCGAATTATGATTCAATTCATGATTCATGATTCAATTCATGATTCATGATTAAATTCATGATTCATGATTAGATTCATGATTCATGATTCGATTCATGATTCATGATTCATGATTCGATTCATGATTCATGACTCATGATTCAATTCCTGATTTATGATTCATTTCATGATTAATGAATCATAATTCAATTCATGATTCATTTCATGATTAATGAATCATAATTCAATTCATGATTCATTTCATGATTCATGATTCATGATTCATTTCATGATTCATGATTCATGATTCAATTCATGATTCAATTCATGATTCATGATTCAATTCATGATTCATGATTCATTTTATGATTCATGATTCATGTTTCAATTCATGATTCATGATTCATGATTCAATTCATGATTCATGATTCAATTCATGATTTATTATTCGATTCATGATTCAAGATTCAATTTATGATTCATGATTCAATTCATGATTCATGATTCAGTTCATGATTCATGATTAATTTCATGATTCATGATTCATGATTCAATTCATGATTCAATTCATGATTCAATTCATGATTCATTAATCATGATTCATGAATCATGATTCAATTCATGATTCGATTCATGATTCATGATTCGATTCATGATTCATGATTCGATTCATGATTCATGATTCGAATCACGATTCATGATTTGATTCATGATTCATGATTCGATTCATGATTCATGATTCGAATCACGATTCATGATTCAAGATTCAATTAATGATTCATGATTCATGATTCAATTCATGATGCATGATTCATTTCATGATTCATTTCATGATTCATGATTCATGATTCAATTCATGATTCATAATTCATGATTCAAATAATGATTCAATTCATGATTCATGATTTAATTCATGATTCAAATAATGATTCAATTCATGATTCATGATTTAATTCATGATTCATGATTCATTTCATGATTCATTTCATGATTCATTTCATGATTCATGATTCATGATTCAATTTATGATTCAATTCATGATTCATGATTCAAATAATGATTCAATTCATGATTCATGATTCGATTCATGATTCGATTCATGATTCAATTCATGATTCGTGATTCAATTCATGAATCTTGATTCATGATTCATTTCATGATTCATTTCATGATTTATGTTTCATGATTCAATTCATGATTCATGATTCAATTCATGATTCATGATTCGATTCTTGATTCATGAGTCAAATTATGATTCGATTCATGATTCTTGATTCAATCCATGATTCATGATTCGATTCATGATTCATGAGTCAAATTATGATTCGATTTATGATTCTTGATTCAATTCATGATTCATGATACAATTCATGATTTATGATTCAATTAATGATTCATGATTCGATTCATGATTCATGATTCATGATTCGATTCATGATTCATGATTCATGATTTGATTCATGATTCGTGATTCATGATTCAATTCCTGATTCATGATTCATTTCATGATTCATGAATCATGATTCAATTCATGATTCAATTCATGATTCATGATTCATGATTCAATTCATGATTCATTTTATGATTCATGATTCATGTTTCAATTCATGATTCATGATTCAATTCATGATTCATGATTCATGATTCAATTCATGATTCAATTCATGATTCATGATTCAATTCATGATTCATGATTCATTTTATGATTCATGATTCATGTTTCAATTCATGATTCATGATTCATGTTTCAATTCATGATTCACGATTCAATTCATGATTCATGATTCGATTCATGATTCATGATTCAATTCATGATTCATGATTCAATTCATGATTTATTATTCGATTCATGATTCAAGATTCAATTCATGATTCATGATTCAATTCATGATTCATGATTCAGTTCATGATTCATGATTAATTTCATGATTCATGATTCATGATTCAATTCATGATTCAATTCATGATTCAATTCATGATTCATGAATCATGATTCATGAATCATTATTCAATTCATGATTCAATTCATAATTCATGATTCGATTCATGATTCATGATTCAATTCATGATTCATGATTCGAATCACGATTCATGATTTGATTCATGATTCATGATTCGATTCATGATTCATGATTCGAATCACGATTCATGATTCAAGATTCAATTAATGATTCATGATTCATGATTCAATTCATGATGCATGATTCATTTCATGATTCATTTCATGATTCATGATTCATGATTCAATTCATGATTCATAATTCATGATTCAAATAATGATTCAATTCATGATTCATGATTTAATTCATGATTCATGATTTAATTCATGATTCATGATTCATTTCATGATTCATTTCATGATTCATGATTCATGATTAAATTTATGATTCAATTCATGATTCATGATTCATGATTCAAATAATGATTCAATTCATGATTCATGATTCGATTCATGAATCGATTCATGATTCAATTCATGATTCGTGATTCAATTCATGAATCTTGATTCATGATTCATTTCATGATTCATTTCATGATTCATGATTCATGATTAAATTTATGATTCAATTCATGATTCATGATTCATGATTCAAATAATGATTCAATTCATGATTCATGATTCGATTCATGAATCGATTCATGATTCAATTCATGATTCGTGATTCAATTCATTAATTCATGATTCATGATTCGATTCATGATTCATGAGTCAAATTATGATTCGATTCATGATTCTTGATTCAATTCATGATTCATGATACAATTCATGATTTATGATTCAATTAATGATTTATGATTCGATTCATGATTCGATTCATGATTCAATTCATGATTCGTGATTCAATTCATGAATCTTGATTCATGATTCATTTCATGATTCATTTCATGATTTATGTTTTATGATTCAATTCATGATTCATGATTCAATTCATGATTCATGATTCGATTCATGATTCATGAGTTAAATTATGATTCGATTCATGATTCTTGATTCAATTCATGATTCTTGATTCAATTCATGATTCATGATACAATTCATGATTTATGATTCAATTAATGATTCATGATTCGATTCATGATTCATGATTCATGATTCGATTCATGATTCATGATTCATGATTTGATTCATGATTCGTGATTCATGATTCAATTCCTGATTCATGATTCATTTCATGATTCATGAATCATGATTCAATTCATGATTCAATTCATGATTCATGATTCATGATTCAATTCATGATTCATTTTATGATTCATGATTCATGTTTCAATTCATGATTCATGATTCAATTCATGATTCATGATTCATGATTCAATTCATGATTTATAATTCAATTCATGATTCATATTTCGATTCATGATTCAAGATTTAATTCATGATTCATTATTCAATTCATGATTCATGATTCAGTTCATGATTCATGATTAATTTCATGATTCATGATTCATGATTCATGATTAATTTCATGATTCATGATTCATGCTTCATGATTCAATTCATGATTGATGATTCATGATTTATGAATCATGATTCAATTCATTATTCAAATCATGATTCATGATTCAATTCATGATTCATGATTCATGCTTTATGATTCAATTCATGATTCATGATTCGATTCATGATTCATGATTTATGATTAATGATTCAATTCATGATTCATTATTCCATTCATGATTCAATTTATGATTCATGATTCAATTCATGATTCATGATTTGATTCATGATTCAGTTCATGATTCATGATTCGATTCATGATTCATGATTCATTTCATGATTCATAATTCTTGATTCATGAATCATGATTCAATTCATGATTCAATTCATGATTCATGATTAATTTCATGATTCATGATTCATGATTCAATTCATGATTCAATTCATGATTCATGATTAATTTCATGATTCATGATTCAATTCATGATTTAATTCATGATTCAATTCATGATTCATGAATCATGATTCAATTCATGATTCATGAATCATGATTCAAATAATGATTCAATTCATGATTCATGATTTAATTCATGATTCATGATTCATTTCATGATTCATTTCATGATTCATGATTCATGATTCAATTTATGATTCAATATATGATTCATGATTCATGATTCAAATAATGATTCAATTCATGATTCGATTCATGATTCGATTCATGATTCGTGATTCAATTCATGAATCATGATTCATGATTCATTTCATGATTCATTTCATGATTCATGTTTCATGATTCAATTCATGATTCATGATTCAATTCATGATTCATGATTCAGTTCATGATTCATGATTAATTTCATGATTCATGATTAATTTCATGATTCATGCTTCATGATTCAATTCATGATTCATGATTCATGATTCAATTCATGATTCATATTTCGATTCATGATTCAAGATTTAATTCATGATTCATGATTCAATTCATGATTCATGATTCAGTTCATGATTCATGATTAATTTCATGATTCATGATTAGTTTCATGATTCATGATTCATGCTTCATGATTCAATTCATGATTCATGATTCATGATTCAATTCATGATTCATATTTCGATTAATGATTCAAGATTTAATTCATGATTCATGATTCAATTCATGATTCATGATTCAGTTCATGATTCATGATTAATTTCATGATTCATGATTAATTTCATGATTCATGATTCATGCTTCATGATTCAATTCATGATTTATGATTCATGATTCAATTCATGATTCATGATTCAATTCATGATTCATGCTCCATGATTCAATTCATGATTCATGATTCGATTCATGATTCATGATTTATGATTCATGATTCAATTCATGATTCATGATTCGATTCATGATTCATGATTTATGATTCATGATTCAATTCATGATTCATGATTCAATTCATGATTCATTATTCCATTCATGATTCATAATTCATGATTCATGAATCATGATTCAATTCATGATTCAATTCATGATTCATGATTAATTTCATGATTCATGATTCATGATTCAATTCATGATTCAATTCATGATTCAATTCATGATTCATGAATCATGATTCAATTCATGATTCATGATATATGATTCAAATAATGATTCAATTCATGATTCATGATTTAATTCATGATTCATGATTCATTTCATGATTCATTTCATGATTCATGATTCATGATTCAATTTATGATTCAATTCATGATTCATGATTCATGATTCATGATTCAAATAATGATTCAATTCATGATTCATGATTCGATTCATGATTCGATTCATGATTCAATTTATGATTCGTGATTCAATTCATGAATCATGATTCATGATTCATTTCATGATTCATTTCATGATTCATGTTTCATGATTCAATTCATGATTCATGATTCAATTCATGATTCATGATTCGATTCATGATTCATGAGTCGAATTATGATTCGATTCATGATTCTTGATTCAATTCATGATTTATGATACAATTCATGATTTATGATTCAATTAATGATTCATGATTCGATTCATGATTCATGATTCATGATTCGATTCATGATTCAATTCCTGATTCATGATTCATTTCATGATTCATGAATCATGATTCAATTCATGATTCAATTCATGATTCTTGATTCATGATTCAATTCATGATTCATTTTATGATTCATGATTCATGTTTCAATTCATGATTCATGATTCATGATTCAATTCATGATTCATGATTCATGATTCAATTCATGATTCATATTTCGATTCATGATTCAAGATTTAATTCATGATTCATGATTCAATTCATGATTCATGATTCAGTTCATGATTCATGATTAATTTCATGATTCATGATTAATTTCATGATTCATGCTTCATGATTCAATTCATGATTCATGATTCATGATTCAATTCATGATTCATATTTCGATTCATGATTCAAGATTTAATTCATGATTCATGATTCAATTCATGATTCATGATTCAATTCATGATTCATGATTCAATTCATGATTCATGATTCATGCTTCATGATTCAATTCATGATTCATGATTCGATTCATGATTCATGATTTATGATTCAGAATTCAATTCATGATTCATTATTCCATTCATGATTCAATTTATGATTCATGATTCAATTCAAGATTCATGATTCAGTTCATGATTCATGATTCGATTCATGATTCATGATTTGATTCATGATTCAGTTCATGATTCATGATTCGATTCATGATTCATGATTCATTTCATGATTCATAATTCATGATTCAATTCATGATTCATGAATCATGAATGAATTCATGATTCAATGCACGATTCATGATTCATTTCATGATTCATGATTCATGATTCAATTCATGATTCATGATTCGATTCATGATTCATGATTCGAATCATGATTCATGATTCGAATCACGATTCATGATTTGATTCATGATTCGATTCATGATTCATGATTCGAATCACGATTCATGATTCAAGATTCAATTAATGATTCATGATTCATGATTCATTTCATGATTCATGATTCATGATTCAATTCATGATTCATGATTAATGATTTAAATAATGATTCAATTCATGATTCATGATTTAATTCATGATTCATGATTCATTTCATGATTCATTTCATGATTCATGATTCATGATTCAAATAATGATTCAATTCATGATTCATGATTCGATTCATGATTCGATTCATGATTCAATTCATGATTCGTGATTCAAATCATAATTCATGATTCATGATTCATTTCATGATTCATGTTTCATCATTCAATTCATGATTCATGATTCAATTCATGATTCATGATTCGATTCATGATTCATGTTTCATGATTCAATTCATGATTTATGATTCAATTCATGATTCATGATTCGATTCATGATTCATGAGTCGAATTATGATTCGATTCATGATTCTTGATTCAATTCATGATTTATGATACAATTCATGATTTATGATTCAATTAATGATTCATGATTCGATTCATGATTCATGATTCATGAATCATGATTCGATTCATGATTCATGATTCATGATTCATGATTCGATTCATGATTCATGATTCATGATTTGATTCATGATTCATGATTCATGATTCAATTCCTGATTCATGATTCATTTCATGATTCATGAATCTTGATTCAATTCATGATTCAATTCATGATTCTTGATTCATGATTCAATTCATGATTCATTTTATTATTCATGATTCATGTTTCAATTCATGATTCATGATTCATGATTCAATTCATGATTCATGATTCATGATTCAATTCATGATTCATATTTCGATTCATGATTCAAGATTTAATTCATGATTCATGATTCAATTCATGATTCATGATTCAGTTCATGATTCATGATTAATTTCATGATTCATGATTAATTTCATGATTCATGATTCATGCTTCATGATTCAATTCATGATTCATGATTCAATTCATGATTCATATTTCGATTCATGATTCAATTCATGATTCATGATTCAGTTCATGATTCATGCTTCGATTCATGATTCATGATTCAATTCATGATTCATGATTCATGATTCATTTCATGATTCATGATTCAATTCATGATTCATGATTTGATTCATGATTCATGAGTCGAATTATGATTCAATTCATGATTCATGATTCAATTCATGATTCATGATTCAATTCATGATTTATGATTCAATTCATGAATCATGATTCATGATTCATTTCATGATTTATTTCATGATTCAATTCATGATTCAATTCATGATTCATTATTTTTATTCATGATTCAATTCATGATTCATGATTCAATTCATGATTCATGATTCAATTCATGATTCATGATTCGATTCATGATTCATGAGTCGAATTATGATTCAATTCATGATTCATGATTCAATTCATGATTCATGATTCAATTCATGATTTATGATTCAATTCATGATTCATGATTAGATTCATGATTCATGATTCATGATTCGATTCATGATTCATGATTCATGATTTGATTCATGATTCCTGATTCATGATTCATTTCATGATTCATGAATCATGATTCAATTCATGATTCAATTCATGATTTAATTCATGATTTATGATTCAATTCATGATTCATGATTTATGATTCAATTCATGATTTATGATTCATAATTGAATTCATGATTCATGAATCATTTCATGATTCATGATTCATGATTCAATTCATGATTCATTTTATGATTCATGATTCATGTTTCAATTCATGATTCATAATTCATGATTCAATTCATGATTCATTATTCAATTCATGATTCATGATTCGATTCATGATTTAAGATTCAATTCATGATTCATGATTCAATTCATGATTCATGATTCAGTTCATGATTCATGATTAATTTCATGATTCATGATTCATGCTTCATGATTCAATTCATGATTCATGATTCATGATTCAATTCATGATTCATGATTCAGTTCATGATTTATGATTAATTTCATGATTCATGATTCATGCTTCATGATTCAATTCATGATTCATGATTCATGATTCGATTCATGATTCATGAATCATGATTCAATTAATGATTCAATTCATGATTCATGATTCAATTCATTATTCATGATTCATGCTTCATGATTCAATTCATGATTTATGATTCATGATTCGATTCATGATTCATTATTCGATTCATGATTCATTATTCGATTCAATATTCGATTCATGATTCATTATTCGATTCATGATTCAATTTATGATTCATGATTCAATTCATAATTCATGATTTACGATTCATGATTCAGTTCATGATTCATGATTCGATTCATGATTCATGATTCATGATTCAATTCATGATTCATGATTCAATTCATGATTCATGATTCGATTCATGATTCATAATTCATGATTCAATTCATGATTCATGATTCAATTCATGATTCATGATTCAATTCATGATTCATGATTCAATTCATGATTCATGATTCGATTCATGATTCATGAGTCGAATTATAATTCAATTCGTGATTCATGATTCAATTCATGATTCATGATTCAATTCATGATTCAATTCATGATTCATGATTCAATTCATGATTCAATTCATGATTCATGATTCAATTCATGATTCAATTCATGATTCATGATTCATGATTCATGAGTCGAATTATGATTCAATTCATGATTCATGATTCAATTCATGATTCATGATTAAATTCATGATTCATGATTAGATTCATGATTCATGATTCATGATTCGATTCATGATTCATGATTCATGATTCATGATTCATGATTCGATTCATGATTCATGATTCATGATTCAATTCATGATTCATGATTCAATTCATGATTCATGATTCGATTCATGATTCATAATTCATGATTCAATTCATGATTCATGATTCAATTCATGATTCATGATTCATGATTCAATTCATGATTCATGATTCAATTCATGATTCATGATTCGATTCATGATTCATGAGTCGAATTATAATTCAATTCGTGATTCATGATTCAATTCATGATTCATGATTCAATTCATGATTCAATTCATGATTCATGATTCAATTCATGATTCAATTCATGATTCATGATTCAATTCATGATTCAATTCATGATTCATGATTCATGATTCATGAGTCGAATTATGATTCAATTCATGATTCATGATTCAATTCATGATTCATGATTAAATTCATGATTCATGATTAGATTCATGATTCATGATTCATGATTCGATTCATGATTCATGATTCATGATTCATGATTCATGATTCGATTCATGATTCATGACTCATGATTCAATTCCTGATTTATGATTCATTTCATGATTAATGAATCATAATTCAATTCATGATTCATTTCATGATTAATGAATCATAATTCAATTCATGATTCATTTCATGATTCATGATTCATGATTCATTTCATGATTCATGATTCATTTCATGATTCATGATTCATGATTCAATTCATGATTCATGATTCATGATTCAATTCATGATTCATGATTCATTTTATGATTCATGATTCATGTTTCAATTCATGATTCATGATTCATGATTCAATTCATGATTCATGATTCAATTCATGATTTATTATTCGATTCATGATTCAAGATTCAATTTATGATTCATGATTCAATTCATGATTCATGATTCAGTTCATGATTCATGATTAATTTCATGATTCATGATTCATGATTCAATTTATGATTCAATTCATGATTCATGATTCATGATTCATGATTCAAATAATGATTCAATTCATGATTCATGATTCGATTCATGATTCGATTCATGATTCAATTTATGATTCGTGATTCAATTCATGAATCATGATTCATGATTCATTTCATGATTCATTTCATGATTCATGTTTCATGATTCAATTCATGATTCATGATTCAATTCATGATTCATGATTCGATTCATGATTCATGAGTCGAATTATGATTCGATTCATGATTCTTGATTCAATTCATGATTTATGATACAATTCATGATTTATGATTCAATTAATGATTCATGATTCGATTCATGATTCATGATTCATGATTCGATTCATGATTCAATTAATGATTCATGATTCGATTCATAATTCATGATTCATGTTTCGATTCATGATTCATGATTCGATTCATGATTCATGATTCATGATTTGATTCATGATTCATGATTCATGATTCAATTCCTGATTCATGATTCATTTCATGATTCATGAATCATGATTCAATTCATGATTCAATTCATGATTCTTGATTCATGATTCAATTCATGATTCATTTTATGATTCATGATTCATGTTTCAATTCATGATTCATGATTCATGATTCAATTCATGATTCATGATTCATGATTCAATTCATGATTCATATTTCGATTCATGATTCAAGATTTATTTCATGATTCATGATTCAATTCATGATTCATGATTCAGTTCATGATTCATGATTAATTTCATGATTCATGATTAATTTCATGATTCATGCTTCATGATTCAATTCATGATTCATGATTCATGATTCAATTCATGATTCATATTTCGATTCATGATTCAAGATTTAATTCATGATTCATGATTCAATTCATGATTCATGATTCAATTCATGATTCATGATTCAATTCATGATTCATGATTCATGCTTCATGATTCAATTCATGATTCATGATTCGATTCATGATTCATGATTTATGATTCATGATTCAATTCATGATTCATTATTCCATTCATGATTCAATTTATGATTCATGATTCAATTCAAGATTCATGATTCAGTTCATGATTCATGATTCGATTCATGATTCATGATTTGATTCATGATTCAGTTCATGATTCATGATTCGATTCATGATTCATGATTCATTTCATGATTCATAATTCATGATTCAATTCATGATTCATGAATCATGAATGAATTCATGATTCAATTCACGATTCATGATTCATTTCATGATTCATGATTCATGATTCAATTCATGATTCATGATTCGATTCATGATTCATAATTCGATTCATGATTCATGATTCGAATCACGATTCATGATTTGATTCATGATTCGATTCATGATTCATGATTCGAATCACGATTCATGATTCAAGATTCAATTAATGATTCATGATTCATGATTCATTTCATGATTCATGATTCATGATTCAATTCATGATTCATGATTAATGATTTAAATAATGATTGAATTCATGATTCATGATTTAATTCATGATTCATGATTCATTTCATGATTCATTTCATGATTCATGATTCATGATTCAATTTATGATTCAATTCATGATTCATGATTCATGATTCAAATAATGATTCAATTCATGATTCATGATTCGATTCATGATTCGATTCATGATTCAATTCATGATTCGTGATTCAAATCATAATTCATGATTCATGATTCATTTCATGATTCATGTTTCATCATTCAATTCATGATTCATGATTCAATTCATGATTCATGATTCGATTCATGATTCATGTTTCATGATTCAATTCATGATTTATGATTCAATTCATGATTCATGATTCGATTCATGATTCATGAGTCGAATTATGATTCGATTCATGATTCATGATTCAATTCATGATTCAATTCATGATTCATGATTCAATTCATGATTCAATTCATGATTCATGATTCAATTCATGATTCAATTCATGATTCATGATTCATGATTCATGAGTCGAATTATGATTCAATTCATGATTCATGATTCAATTCATGATTCATGATTAAATTCATGATTCATGATTAGATTCATGATTCATGATTCATGATTCGATTCATGATTCATGATTCATGATTCATGATTCATGATTCGATTCATGATTCATGACTCATGATTCAATTCCTGATTTATGATTCATTTCATGATTAATGAATCATAATTCAATTCATGATTCATTTCATGATTAATGAATCATAATTCAATTCATGATTCATTTCATGATTCATGATTCATGATTCATTTCATGATTCATGATTCATTTCATGATTCATGATTCATGATTCAATTCATGATTCATGATTCATGATTCAATTCATGATTCATGATTCATTTTATGATTCATGATTCATGTTTCAATTCATGATTCATGATTCATGATTCAATTCATGATTCATGATTCAATTCATGATTTATTATTCGATTCATGATTCAAGATTCAATTTATGATTCATGATTCAATTCATGATTCATGATTCAGTTCATGATTCATGATTAATTTCATGATTCATGATTCATGATTCAATTTATGATTCAATTCATGATTCATGATTCATGATTCATGATTCAAATAATGATTCAATTCATGATTCATGATTCGATTCATGATTCGATTCATGATTCAATTTATGATTCGTGATTCAATTCATGAATCATGATTCATGATTCATTTCATGATTCATTTCATGATTCATGTTTCATGATTCAATTCATGATTCATGATTCAATTCATGATTCATTATTCGATTCATGATTCATGAGTCGAATTATGATTCGATTCATGATTCTTGATTCAATTCATGATTTATGATACAATTCATGATTTATGATTCAATTAATGATTCATGATTCGATTCATGATTCATGATTCATGATTCGATTCATGATTCAATTAATGATTCATGATTCGATTCATAATTCATGATTCATGTTTCGATTCATGATTCATGATTCGATTCATGATTCATGATTCATGATTTGATTCATGATTCATGATTCATGATTCAATTCCTGATTCATGATTCATTTCATGATTCATGAATCATGATTCAATTCATGATTCAATTCATGATTCTTGATTCATGATTCAATTCATGATTCATTTTATGATTCATGATTCATGTTTCAATTCATGATTCATGATTCATGATTCAATTCATGATTCATGATTCATGATTCAATTCATGATTCATATTTCGATTCATGATTCAAGATTTAATTCATGATTCATGATTCAATTCATGATTCATGATACAGTTCATGATTCATGATTAATTTCATGATTCATGATTAATTTCATGATTCATGCTTCATGATTCAATTCATGATTCATGATTCATGATTCAATTCATGATTCATATTTCGATTCATGACTCAAGATTTAATTCATGATTCATGATTCAATTCATGATTCATGATTCAATTCATGATTCATGATTCAATTCATGATTCATGATTCATGCTTCATGATTCAATTCATGATTCATGATTCGATTCATGATTCATGATTTATGATTCATGATTCAATTCATGATTCATTATTCCATTCATGATTCAATTTATGATTCATGATTCAATTCAAGATTCATGATTCAGTTCATGATTCATGATTCGATTCATGATTCATGATTTGATT